>JARQOC010000034.1:0-249949 GCA_033576535.1 Allobates femoralis | reverse complement strand
GAGCTGGGACCCAGTCTGAGCGAGGGAGGGAAAACACGCCCTTCCCACACCAAGGATAGCAGGCCCTACCTCTGTCAGGGTTTCCCCGACAACTCTACAGCTCCGGAATGTCATGCTCCTCAGCTCTCCTGCGCATCCTCATCCACTGTACCCTCCACACCAGTCCCAAGCTGGAAGCACTGCACCCACTGCCTCTGCGAAGCGGCAACAGGCTGTGCTGAGCTAGTCTGCATAGGTGACAAACCCCACAATGCAGAAGATGTGTGGACAGCTCTGAAACAGCAGGCAGATCACTGGCTCACACCTCTGAACCTAAAGCCAGGAAAGGATCGTGTGGGGACAATGGGCCGGAACCTGGTGGCAGCTTTGAGGCGGGGCCAGCTGACGCATGTTCCATGCGTGGCCCATGTGTCAACCTGGTGGTTCAGAGGTTTCTAAGTCATACCCAGAGCTGTCTGAATGCTGGTAAAAGTTCGCATCTGTCTGCACATTTTCCAAGTCACCTGCTGCTTAGCCGGCCTTGCCGGCTTCAGCGCCGTTTGCGTCTTCCGGCCCCAGACTGGTGTTGTGATGTCCCCACGTTTTGGGAATTCAACTCTGCACATGTTGGTCAGGATATGTGAGCAGAAGAGGGCAGTTGTTGACTACCTGCATCACCTAAGCGTCGGGAAATGGGTCAAACTCCACACATACACCTGAGGAGTGAAGATAGATGTCCGACCTATGTACCGTCCTCCAAATTTTGAGGACTCCACCAAGATGGTGAGCGGCGATGACGCCATTATTAGCTCACCATACCACTACTCTGCCTTCTAAAACGGTCTCTGTGAAAAACAAAGGATGAATTCAGTTCCGACCCATAGTCACGGAAGTAGGAAATCATTCCCTCACAAAAACGCTAGCGGCTTAGGTCAGGGAATCGGTGGACAAACCAAGGCTACCCCGGGAGGAGGGGGCAAAAATTTAAAATCCGCCAGAGGTAGGGGAAAAGGGCTTTACGATGTGGGAAGTTTTCTCAGCCCCTCACGTACCACAGCCCTGAGGTGCGGGGTAGTGCCACAAGAAATGCTAAGTTTTGGGCCCGATGCTGAAGGAGTACCTTGCAGATCGAACAACTGTACTGCGAGATTCTCTGTGCCTTACAATTATTGGGTCTCCAAGCTGGACACGTGGCATGAATTGGCTCTCTACGCCTTGAAGTCCTGGCCTGCCTGCCCCTAGCGTTTTGTCAAAAGCGTGTTTTCAGTGCTGCAGGTTTGGAATCATTACTGATAAACGCACCCGCCTGTCAACTGAAAATGCTGACAGCTGGACTCTGATCAAGATGAAAAAAGGGTTGGATTGGGCCAGACTTCACCACAACCACCACAAATGACAACGAATTTAAATTTTGTTATGGGAATTTGCCCTGTACCTCACTCACCCCTGGGTACACACTTTGGACTTTGGCTAATCGCTCGACTTTCTCCTCCTTTTCCTCATGTGCCCCCATGATGACCCTTACAATAGTTAGGCTGTTGTTTCAGGTTTTACCCCCAGTGGTTTAAATTTTTTCGCCCATTCTTTTAGAATGGGCATACAAGTCAGGGAGACCTGCTCCTTTTCAATGGAAAAATGTTTTGAGGCCCTCATGCACGTCTTTTATCCAGGGACAATGTGGAGCCTCCCAATTTTTGGTGCTGCCCCGCCAAAGGGCTATACTACAATACACCCACTTTAGGTTTACAGGCCCTCCTGCACGTCTCTATCCAGGGACAATGTGGGGCCTCCCAATTTTTGGCTCCCCCGCCCAAAAAGGGGTTTACAAAAACCCCCTTAGGTTTCAGGCCCTACTGCATGTTTTATGCATGGGTAATTGTTGAACCCCCCAATTTTTGGCTGCCCTGCCAAAGGGCTTACTAAATTCACACCTTGGGTTTACAGGCCCTCTGCATGTCTGTTGATGGGTCATTTTTGAACCTCCCAAATTTTTGGCTGCCCTGCCCAAAAGGGGTATATTACAATAACCCATTCAGGTTTCGGCCCCCCCTGACGTCTTATCCGGGACAAGTGGAGCCTCCCAATTTTTGGCTGCCCTGCCCCCAAGGGCTAACTAAAATTTCACCCCCTTCAGGTTTACGGCCTACTGCATGTCTGTATGCATGGGTCATTTTAACCCCCCAAATTTTTTGGCTGCCCTGCCAAAGGGCTATATACAATACACCCCCTTGAGGTTTACGCCCTCCTGCACGTCTCTATCCAGGGAAATGTGGAGCCTCCCAATTTTTGGTGCCCTGCCAAAGGGCTATATCAATACACCCACTTCGGTTTCGGCCCTCCCGCAGTTTGTCCCGGGACAATGTGGGGGCCCCCAATTTTGGCTGCCCCTGCCCAAAAGGGTATATTCAATAAACCATTCAGGTTTTTTCAGGCCCTCCTGAGCTCTATCCAGGGACAATGGGAGCCCCCCAATTTTTGGCTGCCCGCCCAAAGGGGTATACTCCAATCACCCCCTTTTCAATGGGCACTTCAGGTTTCAGGCCCCCATGAGTCTCTATCCAGGGGCATTGGTGAACCTCCCAATTTTGACGCCCTGGGAAAGGGAAAAAACTAGAATAGACCCAGTTCCTCAAAATGGGCACTATGTCAGAAGGGTTCATGTACGTCTCTTTTTCAGGGACATCGGGTGCCCCACAAAAGTTTTCCGTAAAAATTTTATGTAATCACAAAAAGTAAAAATACCAGCTGTATTCACTATTGGGTATGTGCCCTTTAAAATTTCCACCCCGAATATTCGTTTTGGTGCATTTTGGAAGGTTTTCTGGTGACTCCGTAAAATTTGGGTGAAACCCCGGGCAAAATTTTTCACAGCTGTGACTTTTTAGTGAGAAATGCTTCCAGGGTCTTCCCCATGGTGTTGCCATGTCATTTGAGCACTCTTCTGAGATTTTGTGACTTTTTAGGGGGTTTTTACATGTCCGGCAGTCATTTATAAAAATCTGGGTCTCCCATAGGATAACATTGGGCTCGGTACTGGGCCCAGTACCAGATTGGGGTGTCGGCCCGGTTCGAGACCGAGCATTTTAGTACTCGTCATCACTAATTAACAACTTACTTCTTTTCCCTTCTAGATATGTGTTTTTTTGTAGCTCTGGATCAAGAAAGGGGGTCTTCTTGGGTCCAAAAGTTTTTGCTAGGGGCAAAGTGGATCACTGTCTTTATTATTGCCCTTCATGGTGAGGGAATGGATTTAGCATAGCCCCTTTTTCGTTTTTCCTTCACACAATTAAAACCTAAGACACAAATAGGGTGGTGAAAAGAATCAGTAGATAACACAAATGGGTGGCTGTAATCAGGGTAGGTAGGATCTCATTCCCCGTCAGGGGGCCCCCCCTTAACTATTGAAAGAGTCTTCTTCCCTTCTGCCCCCCTCGAATGGAGGACTTTTGGGGCCTTGCCTTCTTTGGGCGTCCTACCAGGGGGGTCCTGCATGGGAGCTGCCATCTTTGTAAACCCCTTGAGAATCTCCTGTAGTATCCCACCAGCACCAGGGAAATGCCTCACCTCTTTGAAATGGGGGTGTCGTGGAGTCTTAATGACAGTAAACTTTTTAGAAATTTAGGTACACCTTCAGCACTGACAATATGACCGAGGTACTGTACCCTTGGCTTCAAAAAGGTGACACTTGGGTGGCTTCCTTTCATGCCATAGCTGGAAAAAGGCTTCAAACACTTCTGCCAAGTCCCCACTGGTCTTCATACTGTTGTCTTGGATTTTAACTATGACATATCCACGTACATTAGGACGTTTCAAAGTTCTTGTAAAACCAGGCAGCACCCTTAACCTCTGGAATGCTCCCGGTGTGTTAAGAGTCCAAATGGCATAAGTTGAACTCACAGGGCTTTTGGGATGGCAATCTGTCTCCTTCGGTCCCCCTCTGTACAGAAATTTGCCAATAGCCGGGTAAGATCTAAGAAAAAAATAATTAGAGTTCGTAAAGAGTAGTGATTTTAAAATTCCCCGGGTGTGGGGGATGCATCCTTTGTTATTCGGTTTTCTGCCTGTACTCTACAACATTATCTTTGTACCCCCCTTCTTTTAAAATGGAAGGGAGCACTATTTGTATAGCAGCCCCTTTCAGGGCCTCAGTGGTCACGGTCTCCTGCAAAAAAGCTTGGCTGATGGAAAGGCTTCCCACCATCATCAATAAAATCCTTGCAAGGTACTGCAAGACCCCGTGTTACGTCGTACCGTAGGTTTCGGATGAAAATTGCTTCAACCCCCTTGAGCGAATGTCACTGGTGAGGAAAGTGGAGCCCTTCCCCGGGCCCAAAGGTGGCTTGGTTCTTCATCTTGCTCCCCGGTGGGGGGTTGGGAGTGTAAACGGGGGCCCCCGTGAAGGCCCCTTAGATGACTGCTCTTGGGAATCGCACTAGATGATGCCAGGGGGATCTTTGTGGGCAATGAAGGGCCCAACCAGATCGGCGGTTCCTTAATTGTAGGGGTTTGATTTGAGACAAAAGGGGTTTCCCTCATTTTGTGTCAGTTCTTTTTTTAAAACAAATAACAAAAATGACTACACTGAGTTCAAAATCCCATTATCGGGCCACTTTTAGAAAGAACAATCATACGGTTGGGGTTCATCACAGGTGAAGGAAAGAAAGGCGCTGAAAATATATATATCCCTCTATTTGGGCATGCTACCCCGGGGCCCCGGCTTTTTTTAATCCTGGCGGTTTTGATCCGGCAACTTCCCCCCTGCTTAGCTACCTGTCCACGCAAAATTTTAAAAAAACCCATTGTTTTAACTTTTTAAAAACAGACCGATTATACATGCCCCCTTAGTCAAATTACAGTTGATCGAGGTAAAGAATTATACTTACCAAGGGTTTCTAGATGTCCCCCCAAACTGTTGTCAAAACACGGTAACAGTTGCCTGTGATTTTGTCCAGGAGGCATCCTTCTTCTCCTGTCTGATCCCCTTGGTATCTGGGGTCCAACAACTTGGCCTTTCCCCGGGCCAGGCGATCAGCATTTCAACATTGATGTTTTAGGGCCATGCTCTGTTGAATCCATGGAGGCTTCTTTGAGGAGTTGTCTGATTTTTTCAGCCCGGTACTTCCTGAGTTGGTCATGTGACGCCCTTTTCAGCATTTTATGAGTGTCAGAGGGTTTCAGCTGAGAAAAAAAAAAGTTCAGTCAAAGGCCTATGCGTCCATGTGGGTCCGTAAATTTTTTCGGACCCATAGACTTGCATTGGGGAGTCTCGCATACTGTCCAGCATGTTGGATTTTTTTTTCTCATCCGTGTTTGGATGAAAAAAACGTCCCCAAAATGCAATGTGCCCTCGACTTGAAAAACATTTGGGTTTGAGTGCAATGTGATTAAAACACGCATTGCGTCTTCCCATTTTAGCCAGTGTGTCCATATCCCAAATTAGGTTTTTTTCCCTACCTTTGGGGTTTTCCCGAGGCTTTTGGCCCAAAAAAAATCAGGGAAGTTTTTGGGCCATTTAAAAATTTAAATTTGTTCGAGATTTTTTGGTAAATTGTTTGGGTTTCTGATGTGAAAAGAATCGTCAATTTTTGTGTGAATTGAAATTGGCAAACATGTTTGGGGAAAGTTCGTATTCTAGGTGAGACCCTGTTTTTGTTTGCATTTTTGAAAAAAAATGGCCGTATTTTATTTGGTCCCGCGCACTGACCTATTTTGGCCTGCTGAAGGAAACTGTTTTTTGTGTTACATTTGTGCCAAAAAAAAGGGCTGATTGTTTGAACCCCTTGAAATTTTTATGAAGCAAAAAAAAACTGGGTTTGGGGCAAACCCTTGCCCCGTGTAAAACCACCCAATGCAAATTGTATCAATCGCGCCCAAATTTTAAAAAATACACGAGCTGTGCCAACTCCAAAATTTCAGGGGCCCTTTTTCCAGGGAAAGTAGATTCAAATTTAGGAGAATTTAGTCAAGCTGAAAGTCAAAATCAAAACGATTACAGTTCTTTGCTTTTAAACATTCTTGAATTTTTTTAAAAAAAAAAAATTGTTGAGATTCAACTCTCCTAAGCTGCACCCCGTGGGAGGGTTAGAGAACATACTATAGTTTTTAAAGATAACAATTTTAAATGTTAAGAATAAGGCGAGGTATGTAAAAAGAAGTTGGCAGAGATTTTATGTGATAAAAACAGCGCATTTTTTCCATTTGACCTTTACAATATAGTATATTTATTGTTGTCATTGGGGTTTAAACCTTACAGGTTTTTGTTTGGTTAATTTTATACCCTTTTTTTTAAATTTCATTTAAGCATTTATATAATTTGATATTCTTATTTTTTATCGATTTCTAACTCTGTCTCTATGGCGGCCGTCACAGCTTTTAAATTTTAAAGCACGAATCGCTTTTAAGCAATGTAAAATCGTTGATCGTGACACACAGATATGAGGCCGGGCTATATAAACGATAAACGCTTGTTCAATCGCTTCATCGTTGTGTGTGAACCACGATGAACGATCCCCCGCGGCGGGCCCTTGCGGGAGATGGTATCTATGGTAAAAGTGGGTTATAAGCGTGGTCCACATCGTGGTGAGTCTGCTGTGTGACAGCTCACCAGCGTTTTGTGAACGTTTTCGTTAGCGATCGCGCGTGCACGTGTGTAACAATATCGCCCCACGATTTGATGAGTGTGACGGCCGCCTATGACAAACATGACAGAACATGTTGCCTAAAATCTGGGATAGCTGACAGGACTCTTGTGCCCAAATTTGAGGGCTTTCCAGGAACCACTGAACAAAATCCCTGGCGGTAAACCCTTTTTAATAAAAACAGTTCATGTTTTCTGGTGGTCTGATATGGGTATATAGGGTCCTACAAGATTATTTTTATCAAAAATTGCCGTGTTTTATATTGTGTGTTTGAAAAATAAGCAATAAAAAAATTTTTGGTCTATTTAAAAGTTTCATGTGTTTTTTGATGTATGAAAAATTTTTGAAGGAATTTAATGAAGTGATCAGTTATATTTTAGAAGTTTTATTGTTGTCTCCTTTGTCTATATGACTATTATTCTATATGTATTGTTAAAAAATAAATCCCCTGCACCCACAAAAATTGGAATTGCCAAAGGCTGTGTGAATATTTTCATCTATGTATAGGAATCTAAAAAATATTAGTAAAAATATCAAAAATGTCCCCGGTCTAAAAGGAAAAAAACGTGAAAGCATTAGTTTGTTCCATGCTATGTATCATAAAAACCCCGAAGCTATTTACGAGCTTTCACCCGTTTGGGTCCCGTCCCCCCTCTGGACTGCAACTGTGAAAAAGTGGAATGGGAAAATGCCCTAATGTAATTTTAAAAACGTGCATTTAAAGGGGATGTACTAAAACACTAGGTGAACCCGCCTTTAAAAAGGGGAAAGGTGAGAGTGTGAGTGTTGAAAAATTTTTCCTAGCTATACGGGGCGGGGGCAGTCAAGTAACCTTTATGTGTGAAAACAATTAGAGCGCACTCCTCTTTTATATGTGGGTGTAGCTTCAGAAGTTCATGTAATTATTTAAAACCAAAAAAATCCATGCACACCCCCAAAAATTGGAATTTCCAAAATGGCTGTGTGAAAATTTTCATTTGTATAGGAATCTAAGAAAATTAGTAAGTACAAAAAACTGTCCCTGGTCAAAAAAGGGAAAAGTGAAAAATTGTTTGATTCCCCAGCTATGATATCATAAGCCAGAAGTATTTACAGAGCTCTTTTCCCCCTGTTTGGGTTTCCCGTTCACCCTCTGGACTCAACTGTGATGCACGATTTTAATTACATTGGGCATTTTCCATTTCCCCATTTCACGTTGCAGTCCAGGGGGTGAGAAGGACCCGAACGGGTTTAGAGAGCTCTGTAAATAGCTTCTGGGCTTATGATATCATAGCTATGGAATCAAAAATAATGCTTTAGTATTTTCCCTTTTTTACCGGGACAGCTTTGATATCTTACTAATTTTTCTTAGATTCCTTTTAAAAAAGATGAAAAATTATTCACACAGCCATTTGGCAATTCAAATTTTTGTGTGTGCAGTGGATTTTTGGTTTAATATTAATGTATTTAAGCTAGCACCCCTATATAATAAGAGGAGTGGTCAAATTGTTTTCACATAAAAGGGTTTACTTGAGTGACCCCGCCAGTATAGCTAGGAAAAAATTCACCTCACACTCCCTTTTCCCCTTTAAAAGGCGGGTTAACCAGTGTTTGTAACCCCCCTTTAAAGATGACGATTTTAATTCATTAGGGCATTTTCCCATTCCACATTTCACAGTTGCAGCCCAGAGGGTGAGAAGGCCCCAAAACGGTGAGGGAGAGCTCTGTAAATGTTCTGGGCTTAGATTCATAGCATGGAATAAAACAAATGCTTTCACGTTTTTTCCCTTTAGACAGGACAGTTTTTTGATATCTTACTAATTTTTTAGTTTTCCTTACATAGATGAAATATATTCACACACCTTTTTGGGCATTTCCAAGTTTTGTGGTGTGCATGGTTTTTTGGTTTTAAATAATTAATGTATTTGAAGCTAGCACCCCTATATAATAAGGGGTGGTAAAAATTGTTTTCACATAAAAGGTTCTTGAGCGCACCCCCCCCAGTTTAGCTGGAGAAGTTACACCTCACACTTCACCTTTACCTTTAAAGGCAGGGTTTACACCAGGTTTAGTAACCCCCTTTAGATGCACGTTTTAAATTTTACATTGGGATTTTCCCTTTCCCACATTTCACAGTTGCAGTCAGGGGTGAGAAGGACCAGAACGGTGAGAGAGCTCTGTAAATAGTTTCTGGGTGTCAGTGGGGGGGGGAAGACCCCCGGGTGGGGATACGACGGGGGGGGGGGATCAGGAGTCCTAATGCAAAGGGCACGGGAAAGGGGAGACGGTGACCTGGACTTCCTAGGGGCTGACCCTGTCTGCCCTGACGTCCCTATACATTTCCCCGCAACTGTCGCCGACCACAAACCCCTCGTCCCTCTTGACCCTAGCACTACTTATTAAGGATCAGAGGGAGAGGTTCACTGGGACCCTTCACTAACAACTAAACACAAAACAAGGAAAAAACAGACAATGGGAAAGAAAAAACACTTATCTTGCAGCAGAACACACCCACCTTCACAACTTCAGCTTTTGCTGGAGCAAGGATAAGAGTGCACAAGGAACTTTCCCCTGCCCCGAGGAAGGGTAATAAACCCTTCCTTATAAAGGTGGAAGGAATCTGCTGGGTCCTAGAGACCCTAAAAACATAGGTGGATAAAACCAGACCGAGCACAAGACCTCCACAGCCGTCTCCCCTTTAACAGAGAGATCTCATCACCTCTTCTCCCCAAATCATTATGGCTGGTGGGCCAAACGCTGGGATCGTCCTGCGCGTGGCCTCCACCTGTCATCCGTGCCACCCGTGACAGTACCCCCCCTCCTACGGTGGCCCCCGGACATCAGGACCAGGCTTATCCGGATGGAACGGTGAAAAGCGCGGACCAGCCTCGCGGCGGACACCTCCGACGCTGGCACCCACATCCGCTCCTCAGGACGTACCCCCTCCAGTGCACCAAATATGAAGAGAACGGCGTAACATGCGAGAATCAACCACCTCGAGATCTCGAATTCCCAGATTCCCGCCACACAGATGGGATCAGGAGGCAAAGGAGATGGGTTAGACGACGGCACATACGGTTGAGGAGCGACCTGTGAAAACACATTGTGAATCTTAGAGCAGGAGGCAACGCAAGACGAAACGCCACGGGATTGATAACGCGGTTATCCTATAGGGGCAATAAACCTGGGGCCCCCAAAATTTTCCAAGAGGGCACCTTCAACTTCACATTCTTGGTAGACAACCACACGTAGTCATTCAACTAGGTCCGGACCTGGCGCACGCTTCCCGTCAGCCCTACGTTTGTACCTGTCACTAAGAGTTTCAAGCTACGCTGTACACCCCGCCAAACCATGGAGAGGGGCGAGGTAAAAACGGTCCTCCTCCCGGAACTCCGGAAGGACTCGTACCACTAAAAGTACCAAATTGAGGATGAAACCCATATGCACCGAAAGAACGGTGAAATTGCCAGTGGACTCCTGAAGACGATTATTAAGGGCGAATTCGGCCCAAGGGCAAATATTGCCCAAGTCTCCCGATGGTCAGAGACAAAACACCTCAGGTAAGTCTCCAAATTCTGATTACACGTTCGGTTTGACCATTAGACTGAGGATGAAAAGCGAAGAAAAGGACAACGTAACCCCCCAAACGTGTACAAAAAGCCTTCCAAAATTTGGGAGACGAACTGAAGTACCGCGATCAGAAACCACATCGGAGGGAACCCCATGAAGCTTCACAATCTCACTTACAAACACCTGTGCCAGTGTGTGTCCGAGCATTAGGAAGTGCGGGCAGTGCTACAAAGCGAACCATCTTACTGAATCTATCTATACTCCCAGTAACCCGTCTTGCCCGCAGACGCCGGAAGATCGGTGATAAAATCCATTGAAAAAATGGTCCATGGCCTCTCGGGAATAGACAAGGGGCACGAGAGACCCGAGGACGGGTATGCGGAACCTTGCACGTGCACACACATCCTAGGCGGATACGAATTCGCTACGTCCTTCCTCAACCCCGGCCACCAAAAGCGACGAGACAAAGATCGAAAGTGCCCTACCGCCCGGATGCCCCGCCAGTACAGAGTCGTGATGCTCTGACAGCACCCTGAGGCGAAAAAGAGAGAACGGCACAAAAAGCCCCCCCGAAGGACAGGAGGCAGGGGCGTCCCCCTGAACCTTCAACACCTCCCCCTCTAGATCAGGGCAAAGAGCAAAAAACAACCACCCCCTCCTGAAAGATGGGGACGGGACTCTCTTTGAGAACTACCACCGGAAAAAATACGCGATAAAGCATCCGCCTTCACATTCTGAACCCCGGACGGTAGGTGACGGTAAATTAAATTCGTGAAAAACAAAGACCACCTGGCCTGCCGGGGATTGAGACGCCGGGCGGAAACTCAAGGAAAGACAGGTTCTTATGGTCGGTAATAACCGTGACGGGATGGACAGCCCCCTCAGCCAGTGCCGCCATTCCTCAAAACCCAAAACTTAATAGCCAAGAGCTCCCTATTACCCACATCATAATTCCTCTGGCGACGACAACTTCTTGGAGAAGAACGCACAGGGCACCCATCTCCCAGGCGAAGGACCCTGCGGACAACACAGCCCCCCCCCCCACCTCAGAGCATTCTACTTCCAAAAATGAAGGGCTGGGGACAGATCGGGCTGACAAAGAACAGGTGCGGAAACCAAAACAACGCTTCAGGGAGGAAAAAAGCCTGGCGAGCAGACTCGACCACTCAGAAAAATCCGTCCCCTTCCTAGTCTTTGTCCGTGAGAGGCGTCACCAGTACCGAATAGTTCTTAATAAATTTACGGTAAAAATTGGAAAACCCCCCAAAAAACGTTGAAATTGCCGTAGATTTTTCCGGCCTTTTCCCCAGTCCAGCACCGCCCGGACCTTATCCGGATCCATCCGGAAACCCAAGGGCGACAAGAGGTACCCAAAAAACGAACCTCCTGAACGGCGAAAACACATTTCTCGAGTTTAGCTTACAGTTTGTTGTCCCGTAAGACCCGCAACACCTGTTTGACATGGGACTGATGCGTCTCCATATCGGGAGAATAGATCAAGATATCGTCCAAATAAACAACTACAAATTACCACCAAATGTGGAAAATATCATTGACAAAATGTTGGAACACCGCAGGGGCGTTAGTGAGCACGAACGGCATTACGAGACTTTCAAAATGGCCGTCCGGGGTATTAAACGAGTTTTCCATTCATCCCCCTCTGACCCTAAACAGGGTTTTAGGCCCCCTCAAGTTCCCAAATTGGAGAACCATTTGGCACCCACAACCTGACTAAGCAATCAGGGATCAGAGGGAGGGGGTATGGATCACGGGGGCCGTAATCCGATTCAATTCCCGAAAATCCAAACAAGGACGGAGGCCCCCCCTCTTTTTTTTCACAAAAAAAGAAACCAGCCGCAACCGGCGACGTGGAGGGCCTAAAGTGACCGTCTCCAGACTTTCAGAAATGAAATCCTTCATTGCTTGTCTTTCGGGACCAGGATATAGCAAAAATCCCAGCTTTGGGCAGTTTAAACTCCGGGAACGAGGTTGATAGGGCAATCATATGCCCGATGAGGGGGCAAGTCTCGGCCCCCCCGTCTTTGAGAACACATCCTCATACTCCGATAGGAAGGGGGGCAGAGATTCAGCAGATACCACCGAAAAGGATGTAGCCAAACAATTCTCCGAACAAAAATCACTCCATTCCACAATGTCCCTGGACTGCCAATCCACTACGGGATTATGTTTTAATCAACCATGGCAACCCCGGGAAATGGGAGCGGGGAGTGACCATCTAAGACATAACAAGATAACGTCTCCTGATGTTGGGATCCAAACCGTTAACTTAATGTTTATGTACGATATGTGTGAGACTACCTGGCAAGAGGTGCTGAGTCGATGGCATAGATACGGATGGGGCGAGACAATAAACAGCGGTAAGCCCATGAGGTGTACCCAAAAAGAGCATCCACCATGCAGACCCCGCACCACTATCCACAAAAAACAGATATGCCTTCCGTTTTTCTCTCTAGCGCCACCCCTGCACTCAGGAGAAATGGGAAGTACAAGGAGGATACACACACCTCCCCCTCGACCACCCCCACACCCCCATAGTCACACGAGGGTCCCCGGGACCCTAGTCCGTTTAGGAGCGTAGGGACAAGCCCGATAAATGGTTTTCCTTTCCCACAGAAAAAACAGACCCCCTTCCCCCTGCCCCGGGAGGCACCGGAGGAGAGCTCGAGGCCGCCGCGCCCCCAAGCTGCATTTGGTTCCTCCCCCTCGGGAGAAATGACTCGCCCTCTGAGTGGGCCCCCCGGCAAAAGGAATCACCCTGAGAAGGGCCCCCAGTTGCAGGAGGTCTACCCCTCCGCTCCTGGAGGCGTCTATCCATGCGAATAGCCAACGAATAGCTGCCTCCAGGGGACGGGGGGGTCTCATTTCACTGCCCGGGCATCCTTCAGTCTTTGAAAGACCCTGGAAAAAAGGGATCCTGAGAGCCGGATCGTTCCCACTTTGTGTCATAGCCCACCTGGGAATCAGAAAAATATGTTTCCCGCCGCCCGAGCCCCCTGGTGGAGATGGGCAATTTGGATTGCCAAAGAGACACGGTCAGGGTCTCTATAGGGGCCTAAGGCGTCAAAAAATCCACCCCGACTGGAGAAAGTAGGTCCTGTGGCAGAGAGAAAGCCAGGATTGGGGACCCCCCTGCGCAATGATTAATAATTCTTCCCGTGCTGTCATCCCAGTGGAATACGGCTTAAGCTAAAGTATAATTTACGGCCCTTTTTGAACACAGTAAATTTGTCTCTGCTCCTAAAAACCTGTCGGGGGGGGAAACCTTGGTTGGGTCTGGCGGGACCACTGCTTGATTCCCAAGACACATGTTGCGGTTGTGGTCCCTGCAGAGCCGACCGAGGTCGAAACCTCCAAAGACAAGGTCTGCAGCTGTGGGCTAAAGCAGCCCAAGGACCCATAAAAAAAGGGAAAGGAAAATCAAACCCTCCCCCCTTACTTACGTTTGGCAGGTGATAATGTACGCTGGGGGGGGGGAAGACACCAGCTAGGTAAGCGGGGGGGGGGATCGGAGTCCCTAATGCTAAGGGCCGGGAAGGAGACGGTGCCCCCTGGACTTCCTAGAGTGACCCTGTCTGCCCTGACGTCCATACGTCCCCGCAACTGTCCCCGACCAGAACCCTGCCCCCTCTTGATTAGAAATATTATAAAAAGGATCGAGGGAGAGGTTCACTAGACCCCTCCATAACAACTAAACCAAACACAAGGAAAAAAACAGAAAATGGGGAAAGAAAAAAACTTATCTTGCAGCAGAACACGCCCCCTTTCACAACTTCAGCTTCTGCTGGAGCAAGGATAAGAGTGCAAAAGGGAAAAATTCCCTGACCGGGGAAGGGTAATGAATTTCCCTTTAAAAAAAGGTGGAAGGAACTGCGGGTCTAGAGACCCACAAATAGGTGGTAAAACCCGACGAGCACAAGACCTCCCCGCCGTCTCCCCCCATAACAGAGAGAAATTTTCATCACCTCTTCTCTCCTATTATGGTGGTGGGCCAAAAACTGGGGTCGCTGCGGGGCCCCCACCCCGTCATCCGTGCCACCCGGTGACATGGGCTTTTTGATATATAGTATGGAACAAAAATAATGCTTTTTAGTATTTTCCTTTTAGACCGGGACAGCTTTTTTTATCTTATAATATTTCTTAGATTCCTTTTAAATAGATGAAAAATATTCACACAGCCTTTTTGGGAATTCCCAAATTTTTTGGTGTGCAGTGGATTTATTGGTTTAAAAATTACAGTATTTTGAAACTTGCACCCATATATAATAAGAGGAGTGCGCTCATAATTGTTTTCAACATATAAGGTTACTTTAGCTGCACCCCGCCCCGTATGCTAGGGAACGTTCAACACTCACACTTCACCCTTTTCCCCTTTAAAAGGGAGGGTTACCCTGTGTTTAGTAATCCCCTTTTTAAAATGCACGATTTTAATTACATTAGGGGGTTTTCCCATTTAATTTACAGTTTCAGTCCAGAGGGTGAGACAGGGCCCCGAAAAAGGTTGAGAAGCTCTGTAAATGTTTGGGGTTATGAATCAAACTATGGAAACAAACTAATGCTTTAGTATTTTCCTTTTAGCCAGGGACAGCTTTGTATCTTCTAAAATTTCTTAGATTCCTTACTGATGAAATATATTCACACGCCTTTTTTGGGAATTCCCGTTTTGTGGTGTGGTGGGTTTATTGGTTAATAATTACATGTATTTGAAAACTAGCACCCACTATTAATAAGAGGAGTGCGTCATAAATTTTTTTCCACATTAAGGTTTCTTGAGCTGCACCCCCCCCAGTATGCTAGGGAACGTTTTACACACTACACTCTCACCCTTTTCCCTTTAAAAGGGGGGTTACCCTAGTGTCTTAGTACATCCCCCTTTTTGTGCAGATTTTTAAATTTCATTAGGGCATTTTCCCATTCCACATTTCACAGTTGCAGTCCCGAGGGTGAGACAGGACCCCGAACAGGTGAGAGAGTCTGTAAATAGTTTGGGCTTTTGATTCATAGCTATGGAATCAAAATAATGTTTCCGTATTTTCCTTTTTGCCGGGACGCTTTTTATATCTTTAATTTTCTTAGATTCCTATACTAGAGAAAATATCACAAGCCCTTTTGGGGGAATTCCAAGTTTTGTGGTGTGCATGGATTTATTGGTTTATTTAATTTTCATGTACTTCTGAAGCTAGCCCCATTTTTAATAAGGGAGTGCCTCATAATTGTTTTCAAATATAAAGGGTTTCTTGAGCTGCACCCGCCCAGATAGTAGGAGAACGTTACACATCACACTTCACCTTTACCCCCTTTTAAAGGGGGGTTACACCCTTTTCTTAGTACTCCCCTTTTAAAAGGGCCCATTTTAATTACATTAGGGCATTTTCCCATTCCACTTTTCACAGTTGCAGTCCAGGGGTGAGACAGGCCCCCAGAAAGGTGAGAGAGCTCTGTAATAGTTTTGGGGTTTTATGATATCATAGATGGAATCAAACAAGCTTTCAGTTTTTTTCCTTTTAGCCCGGGACGCTTTTATTTTTACAAATATTTCTTGATTCCTTTAAATAGATGAAATATATTCACACAGCCTTTTTGGCAATTCAAGTTTTGTGGTGTGCAGTGGATTTTTTTTTAAAAATTTAATGTATTTAAAAGTAGCCCCCACTATTAATAAGGGGGAGTGCGTAAAATTTGTTTTCACACATAAAAGGTTATTGAGCTGCACCCCGCCCGTATGTAGGAGAACGTTCAACCTACACTCTCACCTTTACCCTTTAAAGGCGGGGGGTTACCCCTAGTGTCTTGTAAAACCCCTTTAGATGCACGTTTTAATTTAAATTAGGGCTTTTTCCCCCTTCCCAAATTTTCACGTTGCAGTCCAAGGGTGAGACGGACCCAGAAAGGTGAGAGAGCCTGAAAATGCTTTGGGTTATGATATCATAGTATGGAATCAAACTAAGCTTTCAGTATTTTCCTTTTAGACCGGGACAGCTTTTGAATTTACTAATATTTCTTAGATTCCTATACATGATGAAATTATTCCACAGCCATTTGGCAATTAAAAGTTTTGTGGTGTGCATGGATTTATTTTTAAATAATTAAGTACTTTGAGCTGCACCACTATATAAAAAGGAGGAGTGGCTATAATTGTTTTCACACATATAAGGTTACTTGGCTGCCCCCCGCCCAGTATGTAGGGAAGTTCAACACTCACACTTCACCTTTCCCCTTTAAAAGGCAGGGTTACCCTATGTTTGTACATCCCTTTAGATGACGATTTTAATTTTAATTAGGTTTTTTTCCATTCCAATTTCACATTGCAGTCCGGGGGGTGAGAAGGACCCAGAACGGGTGAGGAGCTCGTAAATAGTTTGGGCTTAGATATCTGTAGGGAATAAAAAACTAATGCTTTCAGTATTTTTCCTTTTAGAAGGGACAGCTTTTGATATCTTACTAAATTTTTTTGTTTCTTAATAGATGAAATATATTAAAACCCGCCATTTTGGCAATTCCATTTTTGTGGTGTGCGTGGATTTTTTGGGTTTAATAATTACATGTACTTCGAAGCTAGCACCCACTTATAATAAGAAAAGTGCGCTCATAATTGTTTTCACACATTAAGGTTATTGAGCTGCACCCCCCCCCAGTAAGCTAGGAGAACGTTCCACACCACCTCTCCCCTTTTCCCCCTTTAAAAGGGCGGGGTTAACCTAGTGTCTTGTAATCCCTTTAAGATCCCGTTTTTAAATTTATTTTTAGGGCATTTTCCCATTCCAAAATTTCACAGTTGCAGCCCAGGGGTGGAAGGCCCCAAAAAGGTGAGGGAAAGCTCTGTAAATACTTTGGGCTTATGATATATAGTAGGGAATCAACTAATGTTTACGTTTTTCCTTTTTTAGACAGGGCAGCTTTTGATATCTTACTAATATTTTTTAAATTCCCATACATAGTGAAATATTTTCACACAGCCATTTTGGAAATTTCCCAAGTTTTGTGGTGTGCAGTGGTTTTATTGGTTTAATAATTACATGTACTTCTGAAGTAGCCCCCATATTAATAGAGGAGTGCGCTCAAAAATTGTTTTAAAATAAAGGTTATGAGCTGACCCCCCCCCGTATAAAGCTAGGAGAATTTTTCACACACTACACTTCCCCTTTCCCCCTTTTAAAAGGCGGGGGTTACACTGTGTTTAGTACACCCCCTTTAAGATGCCGTTTTAAATTACATTAGGGCTTTTCCCCATTCCACATTTCACGTTGCAGTCCAGAGGGTGGACAGGCCCCAGAACGGGTGAGAGAGCTCTGTAAAAAGCTTTGGGCTTAGATATAAACTAGGGAATCAAACAAATGTTTCCGTTTTTTCCCTTTTGACCGGGACGCTTTTGATATCTTATAATATTTTTTAGTTCCTATACTAGATGAAATTATTCACACAGCCTTTTTGGGGAATTCCCAAAGTTTTGTGGTGTGCAGTGGATTTATGGTTTAAATTATTACATGTACTTCTGAAGCTAGCACCCACTATATAATAAGAGGAGTGCGCTATAATTGTTTTCAACATAAAAGGTTCTTGAGCTGCACCCGCCCAGTATGTAGGAGAACGTTCACACATCACACTTCCCCTTTACCTTTAAAGGCGGGGTTACCCTAGGTCTTAGTACATCCCCTTTAGTGCACGATTTTATTAATTAGGGCTTTTTTCCCATTCCCATTTCAATTTGCATCCAGGGGTGGACAGGACCAAAACGGGTGAGAGAGTCTGTAAATAGCTTTGGGCTTTGATATCATAGTATGGAATAAAAAACAAATGCTTTCACGTATTTTCCTTTTAGACTGGGGAATTTTGATATTTACTAATATTTCTTAGTTCCTTACATGATAAAATAATTCACACAGCCATTTTGGAAATTCCAAGTTTTGTGGTGTGCGGGATTTATTGGTTTAAAAATTACATGTACTTCTGAGCTAGCCCCCACTATATAAAAGAGGAGTGCGTCAAAATTTGTTTTACAATATAAGGTTTATTTTGAGCTGCACCCCGCCCGTATAGCTAGGAGAAGTTAAACACTCACCTCTCATTTTACCTTTAAAGGCGGGGTTTTCCCTAGTGTTTTAGTAATCCCCTTTAGATGCACGATTTTAATTACTTAGGGCATTTTCCCATTCCACATTTACAGTTTGCAGCCCAGAGGGTGGGGACAGGACCCGAACAGGTGAGAGAGCTTGTAAATAGCTTCTGGGCTTTGATATCATAGCTAGGGAATAAAACAAAATGCTTTCACGTATTTTCCTTTTAACCGGGACAGTTTTTGATATTTTACAAATTTTTTAGATTCTATAATAGATGAAATTATTCCACAGCCTTTTTGGCAATTCCAAGTTTTGTGGTGTGCAGTGGATTTATTGGTTTAATAATTACGTACTTTGAGCTGCACCCTATAAAATTTAAGGGAGTGCGCCAAAATTGTTTTCAATATATGATATTGAAACCCTAAAAGGATCTTGAATGGGAACTGATTTTCTCTGAGGCCCAAAAAGGGGATACGGTATTGATTGTAAGGGATTCATTGGGTTTGTGTTTTTTCTGTGGTGAAAAAAAAAGTGTTTTGTCCTAACAGAGGTTCTTGCAGAGTAAGGTAGTATCTGAGGGTTTTAATTTCCCTGGTTTGTTGAAAAGGTCTTGGGAAAAGGGGTTATGAATGCAGTTTCAGCTCGAGTACGCAGGAGAATTAATTTTCCCGATTTTGGAGTGTGAATTGAAATATGTTTTGCAAATTGTGTTAAAAGGGAATTTGTCCTAGTCCCTTGTCATTGTTGTGATCAAGGGGGATGTCATAAAGGATTTGTAGTTTTTAAAAACAGTCAGTATATTCAGCCTGCACAAGTTTCAGATCACCAAAAAATGTAAATATTATACAAAGATAACCCCAGTAAACACAAAATATAGTTTTTAAAATGAAGGTCTTTATTATAGGTACAAATAAACCCAAACCTACGGGCACCTGTGTGGAAAAATTGATTACCCCCTAAACCTAATAACTGGTTGGGCCACAGATAGCAGAAACAACTGCAATCAAGCATTTGTGATAACTGTAATGTGTCTTTTACAACGCTCTGAAGGAATTATACATCACTTATACATCAATACCATGGAGCAGCTTCCCGGACCTAATGGCATGCAGGATGGCAGAGAATAAAAACTTCTTTTCTCAGGTATGAGGTGGATGTCTGGGAGGGTTGGGAACAGAGAGGTTACTAGAACCCTATTTACATTATGTTTAAGTGGTGGGCACAGTTTTAAAATGCCAAAGGTGGTGAGGTTTCCTTTAATTTTTTTGATGATCTGAACATTTAAGTGTGAAAAAAATGGAAAAGAATAAGCAAGGAAGGGAACGAACACTTTTTCACACCCTGTACGAGAGAAGGGAACCCATTATTGTGAGTGCCCTCTATAGGATATTAAAGGGAAAATTTTTTAATGGGTGATAAATCATGCCTCCCAACTTTTGAAGAACAAAAAGGGAAGGACCAATATGTGGTGTGCGCCTACGCTAGGGTGGGCGGGGTCTACTCGCTAGGACTGGGACTCGGCGATTCTGAAGGTACTCGCAGGACTCGTTACTCGGCGAATCTCCCAGCTTGGACTCGCACAGTGACGAGTCCAATGGAATTCAATGGCAATAAGCTTGACTCGTCACAGATCCCCGCTGGTCAGCAGCGAGTCTGAGCGAGTCTACGATTCCGAGTCTACGAGTCTACGATTCCGATTTCCTGTATACTGTATTCGGGATTCGGGACTCTGGAATACAGAATCTGTTATGTTCCGAGTCAGCACAGCGTGCGTGTTAGGTCAGAAAAAACTTGTGAAGATACCCATCATAGTCAGTAATGGCATAGCAAAGTTGGTTGTGTCAGGACTATGATTGGCTGCTGTCCAGCGTCATGCCTATGTATCTATGACAGGCAAGGCAGTATATAAGGCTTGTCCCCCCCATTTTGGGCACAATCCGAGACGATCTGACTGTATAGGGAGAGAGAGAGTATATGCGGGAGCGATCAGGGATTGTCAGTGTAGGAAGATTCCTTTTATTAACCCAAAAGCTCTTCTGAGAGCTAGGAGGAGGAGGGGAGTAGTGCTGTGTAGGCACGCAGGGAGGGAAGGAAGGAGAAAGCCTTAGAGTGCACACAGGACGGACCTCATAGTTTTAGCTTACTCACTCAGCTTTGCTAACAGCTGCAGTCAGAGGCTTAGTGAGGTGCTGTTTCCCTTTTTTGTTTTTGCACCAGATCGATTTTTGTTCCTAATAACCCATAGAGCGTTATTTTTTCTGTGGCAGACCAGTGGGGGTTGTGCTAGCAGTACTCCACCTTAGGGAGTGTAGTGTGCGGCTTCCACTGCCAAGTGGGGAGAGCGCACACTTACCCCCCCAGCAAGTGACGCATTAAGCTAACCTAACCACATTGGTGGCTGTGCGCACTTCTAACCAATTTTTTTTAGGGAGTGTAGTGTGGGGGCTTCACTGCCAAGTGTGAGAGCGCATCTTACCCGCCAGCAAGTGACGCATTCAGCAAAACCTAACCACATCTCGGTGGCTGTGCGCACTTCTAACAAAATTTTTTTTTAGGGAGTGTAGTGTGCGGCTTCCTGCCAAGTGTGAGAGCGTACACTTACCCCGCCAGCAAGTGAGCATTCGCTAACTAACCACATCTCGGTGGCTGTGCGCACTTCAAACCCAATTTTTTTAGGGAGTGTAGTGTGCAGTTTCACTGCAAGTGTGAGAGCGCACACTTACCCCGCCAGCAAGTGACGCATTCAGCTAACCTAACCACATCCGGTGGCTGTGCGCACTTCAAACCAATTTTTTTAGGGAGTGTAGTGTGCGGCTTCACTGCCAAGTGTGAGAGCGCACACTTACCCGCCAGCAAGGGGACGCATTCAGCTAACCTAACCACATCTCGGTGGCTGTGCGCACTTCAAACCAATTTTTTTGGGAGTGTAGTGTGCGGCTTCATTTGCCAAGTGTGAGAGCGCACACTTACCCCGCCAGCAAGTGACGCATTCAGCTAACCAAACCCCAATCTCGGTGGCTGTGCGCACTTAAAACCAATTTTTTTAGGGGTGTAGTGTGCGGCTTCACTGCCAAGTGGGGAGAGCGCCCCACTTACCCGCCAGCAAGTGACGCATTCAGCTAACCAAACACATCTCGGTGGTTGTGGCACTTCAAACCAATTTTTTTAGGGAGTGTAGTGTGCGGCTTCACTGCCAAGTTTTGAGAGCGCACACTTACCCCGCCAGCAAGTGCGCATTCAGCTAACCTAACCACATCTCGGTGGCTGTGCGCCCTTGAAACTAATTTTTTTGGGAGTGTAGTGTGCGGCTTCACTCCCAAGTGTGAGCGCGCACACTTACCCGCCAGCAAGTGACGCATTCAGCAACACCTAACCACATCTCGGTGGCTGGGGAGCACTTGAAACTTATTTTTTTAGGGAGTTTTAGTGTGCGGCTTCACTGCCAAGTGTGAGCGCGCACACTTACCCGCCAGCAAGGGGACGCATTCAGCAAAACCTAACCACATCTCGGTGGCTGTGCGCACTTGAAACTAATTTTTTTAGGGAGTGTAGTGTGCGGCTTCACTGCAAGTGTGAGCGCGCACACTTACCCGCCAGCAAGTGACGCATTCAGCAACCCTAACCACATCTCGGTGGCTGTGCGCACTTGAAACTAATTTTTTTAGGGAGTGTAGTGTGCGGCTTCACTGCCAAGTGTGAGCACGCACACTTTCCCCGCCAGCAAGTGACGCATTCAGCTAACCTAACCACATCTCGGTGGCTTGTGCGCACTTCAAACCAATTTTTTTAGGGAGTGTAGTGTGCGGTTTCACTGCCAAGTGTGAGAGCGCACACTTACCCCGCCAGCAAGTGACGCTTTCAGCTAACCTAACCACATTCGGTGGCTGTGCGCACTTCAAACCAATTTTTTTGGGGAGTGTAGTGTGCGGCTTCACTGCCAAGTGTGAGAGGGGCACACTTACCCCGCCAGCAAGTGACGCATTCAGCTAACCTAACCACATCTCGGTGGCTGTGGCACTTGAAACTAATTTTTTTAGGGAGTGTAGTGTGCGGCTTCATGCCAAGTGTGAGCGCGCACACTTACCCCGCCAGCAAGTGACGAAATTTCAGCAACACCTAACCACATCTCGGTGGCTGTGCGCACTTAAAACTTATTTTTTTAGGGAGTGTAGTGTGCGGCTTCACTGCCAAGTGTGAGCGCGCACACTTACCCCGCCAGCAAGTGACGCATTCAGCAAAACCTAACACATCTCGGTGGCTGTGCGCACTTGAAACTAATTTTTTTAGGGAGTGTAGTTGGGCTTCATGCCAAGTGTGAGCGCGCACACTTACCCCGCCAGCAAGTGACGCATTTCAGCAACAACCTAACCACATCTCGGTGGCTGTGGCACTTGAAACTAATTTTTTTTAGGGAGTGTAGTGTGCGGCTTCACTGCCAAGTGTGAGCGCGCACACTTACCCGCCAGCAAGTGACGCAGTTCAGAAAACACCTAACCACATCTCGGGTGGCTGGTGCGCACTTGAAACTAATTTTTTTAGGGAGTGTAGTTGTGCGGCTTCACTGCAAGTGTGAGCGCGCACACTTACCCCCCCGGGCAGTGACGCATTCGGGCAACACCTAACCACATCTCGGTGGCTGTGCGCACTTGAAACTAATTTTTTTAGGGAGTGTAGTGTGCGGCTTCATTTGCCAAGTGTGAGCGCGCACACTTACCCCCCCAGCAAGTGACGCATTCAGCAACACCTAACCAATCTCGGTGGCTGTGCGCACTTGAAACTAATTTTTTTAGGGAGTGTAGTGTGCGGCTTCACTGCCAAGTGTGAGCGCGAAACACTTCCCCGCCAGCAAGTGACGCATTCAGCAACACCTATCCACATCTCGGTGGCTGTGCGCACTTGAAACTAATTTTTTTAGGGAGTGTGTGTGCGGCTTCACTGCCAAGTGTGAGCGCGCACATTACCCGCCAGCAAGTGACGCATACAGCAACACCTAACTCCAACTCGGTGACTGTGCATTCGTTCTACAATGTCTCAAAAAAAAACAATTACCAAAAAGGATTTTGCAAAGGGACGGGACGAGCTCGTGGCGCAGCAGTCTTGCCCAAGAAGGCACTGGTACAAGTACACAGCCTAGGATTGATAGAACGTCCTTTTTTCTCCCTAGAAATCCCAGTACTCAAAGAAAACGTGGTTGGGGCCGGGATGAGCATGACAAGATACATTTGGATGGCTCAGACGCCCTCGACCACTGGTTCTTGCAGTACGCAATCATCCGTGGCAAGACATTCCAGTGTCGCTACAGACATGCAGCGCCATCAATCCTCAAAGTCGTCATATTGCCTCAACCCATCGGCAGCCAGAGGAAAATTTGGATATGGACCTTGGTCACTCGGATGACTTATTCGGTTTTATCAAGGGGTTTCTTTGTCACTGCCTGACGAGATACTTGAAGTAGACGAAATGTCTACTCATGGCCAAAGTTTGGAAGTAGGCGTCCTGAGGAAAGACACTTTCACGAAATGCAAACAGTATCTCAGGAGATGGATGATGATGAGGATGATGAGACACACATTTCCATCTGGCCAGCCTGCTCGTCAGTTTATCCAGAACCCTTTGAACTGGAAGGGGTGGATGATGACACCACAGATCCTACCTGGATTGCTGAATTGCATAGCCAAGAGAGCAGCCAGGAGGATGAAAGTGGCTATGTACCACTGGCAAAAATCACAAAGGCTTTACTGTCTCCGAACACAAACTGTGAGAACAGTTGCCCAAATAGCGTCAACTGTGGCACAAACTGTGCCAACTGTTGCACAAACTGCAAACACAGTTGCCCAAAATGTGTCCACGGTTGGTGTTGAACAGAGTCATCCCCCTCTTCCTCCAATTAAAAAATAAAGGACGAACAGCCAGTGTGTGGAAATTTTTTTAAAGGATAGCCAACATTTACCAAATATGGTTATCTGTAAGATGTGCCAGGCAAGGCTTTGCAGAGGCACGGTAAAAGGAAACCAGAGCACCAGCAGTATGCGCAAGCATATGTCTCTTAAGCACCCAATTCAGTGGGCACCTATCGGGGGTTAAAAATCAGTGCCTTCAGATCCAAACACATCCAGGCCACCTCAGATACATCCTTCACCAGCAAGTGTTCGGGGCTTCAGTCCTGCTCAAGCGTACTCCTCCAAGGTGCTTTACAAGACAGAAATGACAGTAGTCAATCCTCTTGTCAGTCTGGTCCAAAGTGGCAGTTTTTCTGTGCCACAGCTGTATGAAAGACAGCGGAAGTTCCAACCCGACACACCCATATTCCCAAAAAGTGACAGCGAAATAGCCAAGTTGTTAGCTGTTGGAAATGCTCCCGTTTAGGCTTGTGGGTACAGAGTCTTTTCGGGAGTTGATGGCTGAGGCTAGCACCACGATACTCTGTCCCAGCCGGTACTTTTTCTCACGTAGTGCCTTTCCCCCCTTACACCAGCACGTGGTTAACACTTAAAACGTGCTTTAACAAATGCTGTCACCGCCAAAGTCCACCTAACAACGGGCACGGTGGACAAGTAGTTGTGGACAGGGCAGATACATTTCACTAACGGCTCACTGGATCAACCTGGGGAGAGTGTCCCAACTTCTAAAACTGTACCATCTGACATACTTCCAACTCCACAAATAGCGGGCCCAACATCATTCCGGGTGTCTGCTCCTCATATATGTCCAGTGCCCAATTGCTTCTGCCACTTCCTTGTCCATGCTGAGCCTCAAGCACCATCAGTCGAGTTGGGAGCTTTGCAGTACTGCTTCTGCAAGGCGACAACAGGCTCTTCTGAAGCTTATCTGCCTAGGTGACACACGTCACACTGCAACAGATTTGTGAAAGGTCTCAAGCAACAGGACCGATGGGGTGGCTTGCCCCACTGGAACTAAAAACCAGGTCTAGTTGTGAGCGATAATGGTGCAAACCTTTTTGGCGGCAATAAAGCACGGTAAACTTGTAAATGTGCCTTGCATGGCTCATTTTTTCCTGAACTGGTAGTTCAGAATTCCTCAAAATATCCCCAAGAGTTATCTGAGCTACTGGATAAGGTGAGGCGAATTTGCGCCCACTTTAGACATTCGTCCACAGCAGCTGCAAGTCTTTCTCCCCTTCAAACCCAAATTTTAAACTTGCCGAAAACAAGGCTAATTTGCGACATGCCTACGCGATGGAACTCCACCTTCCATATTGCTGGCAAGGTTTAATGAGCAGCAGAAGGCAATAGCGGAATTTCAGCTGCAACATGCCGTCAACCTGGAAGCCCTACCACACACATCAGTACTTTCGGGTGGGTCTGGATCGCTGACCTTTGCGAGTTGTGGATAACTTCGAATACTGTACCAAACTTGTCAGTGGGGATCAGTCGATTATAAGTCTCACCACCCCCATGCTCTGCCTGCTCCAAGAATCACTATTGAATTTTCAAAACAGATGCTTTGAGAGCACAGCGGATGGCTATGGAGCCAGAATTGAACATCGTGTCCTAGCCACCCTACCCAAATATCAGCAGGCTACATTGGTTCAGGAAGATGGTGATGAGGGTGATGATGAAAGAAGATTTATTTTTGTTGGTACTGATGTGAACCTGATGGTACTCCCAACCCTCGTTTATGTCGGTACAGCATGGGTGGGCTGAAGAGGAGGAGGCGGACACCGATTTAGAGGCCCACGACGCGTAGTGATCTTCATTCTGTTGAAAACCGAGGAGATGAGTCTTTGCAGCTTAGCACACATGGCTGAAGTAATGTTCAATGTGTCTCCAAAGATCCACGCGTCATACACATCTATGACAGCGACCTTACTGGTTGTCAACGTTTTTGGACCACGTACAAAGACAAATTTCAGTCGCTGCGTCGCACTCATCCAGGGGCTTAAGATGGATCATGTAAAGAGGGTTCTTCTTGATATTTTGCGGGGCAATATCACCCGTTGAACCCGCTATACATCGAAGAACCAGCTCTTTCCCAAACCCAGCGGGCCTTTGGTTGGGACAAAAACGCCATCAAGGGAAAAGAAGAGGTGGGGGTAAAGATGTCCCCCAACTGGGCGATGTTCAAAAGACCTTCCAATCAAGAACTTAATTTGCTACGGGACCTTGAGTAGGAGAAACAATTGTCCAACATGGTGCACCCAGTATCTCAGTGACAGTACCAGCTTCCTAACCGACCCTTTGTCCCCTTTAAATTTAAACTGGGTTTCCAAGCTGCACACTTGGACTGAGCTGTCATTGTATGCCTTGGAGGTGCGGGCATGCCCAGCTGCTAGTGTGACATCAGAGCGTGTTTTCAGTGCCGCTGGGGGTATAGTCACTGATAAAAGGTCCCCCCTCACCACAGAAAATGCCGACAGGCTCACTCTAATTAAATTCAACAAGGATTGGATATCATCACAGTTCCTAAGCCCTCCCGCGACAGTACACAATCCCAGATTAACCTAATCATAATTTAATGATTGGGATATTGCGCTGTTTAAAAATATGCCATTTTGGACAGGAATTAATGACAAGTCCCGTAGCTCTGTTGATTTCATTCGGCCCAGTCCAAGCAATAATATGGGTTGGGCCAAGCGCCCTGCTTTATGTAAAAAAATACGTTATTAAGCCCTTTGGGCTAATTTTTGAGCACCAAGCCTACGGGCTGCAAAAGTTGGCCTTGCTTCTTTTTATGCTCCTAGTCCAAGCATTAATATGCAATGGGCCAAGGCCCTGCTTTATTTAAAAATATACCCTTTTTTAAGCCCTTTGGGCTAATTTTTTGAGGCACCCAAGCCTACGACTGCATAGTTGGCCTTGCTTCTTCTATGCTCCTAGTCCAAGCAATAATATGCAATGGGCCAAGCGCCCTGCTTTATTTAAAAATATACTTTATTAAGCCCTTTGGTAATTTTTTGGCCACACAGGCTACAAGCTTATCATGGTTTGGGAGACACCCTGGCTAAAAGCTTTGTATGGCCTTAGACCACATGTATACCAAAAATGGGAAACAGCCCTTGGGCTAATTTTTCGAGCCACACAGGCTAACAAGCTTATCATGGTTTGGGAGACACCTGGCTAACAAGCTTTTTAGGCCCCTTTGGCCTACATTTTACCAAAAATGGGAACAGCCCTTGGGTAATTTTTTGAGGGCCACCAGGCTAACAAGCTTATCATGGTTTGGGAGACACCTGGCTAACAAGCTTTTTATGGCCTTGGCTACATTTATACCAAAAATGGGAACAGCCCCCTTGGGCTAATTTTTTGAGCCACCCAGGCTAACTAGCTTATCATGGTTTGGGAGACACCCTGGTAACAATGCTTTGTATGGCCCCTTAGACCTAATTTTTTACCAAAAAATGGGAACAGCCCCCTTGGGCTAATTTTTTGAGCCACACAGGCTAACAAGCTTATCATGGTTTGGGAGACACCCTGGGGTAACAAGCTTTGTTTTGGCCCTTAGACCCACATTTATACCCAAAATGGGAAACGCCCCCTTTGGGGTAATTTTTTGAGCCACCCAGGCTAACAAGCTTATCATGGTTTGGGAGACACCCTGGCTAACAAGCTTTTTATGGCCCTTAGACCTACATTTATACCAAAAATGGGAAAAAAGCCCCTTGGGCTAATTTTTTGAGCCACACAGGCTAAAAAGCTTATCATGGTTTGGGAGAACCCTGGCTAACAAGCTTTTTATGGCCCTTAGGCCTTCATTTATACCAAAAATGGAAAAAAGCCCTTGGGCTAATTTTTTGAGCCACACAGGTAACAAGCTTATCATGGTTTGGGAGACACCCTGGCTAACAAGCTTTGTATGGCCCTTAGGGCCTACATTTATACCAAAAATGGGAAACAGCCCCTTGGGCTAATTTTTTGAGCCACACAGGCTAACAAGCTTATCATGGTTTGGGGACACCCTGGCTAACAAGCTTTTTATGGCCCTTAGGCCTACATTTATACCAAAAATGGGAAACAGCCCTTGGGCTAATTTTTCCAGGCACCAATCCCTTTCCTGCATCGTGGGCGTTGCTTGGACATCATCCTGTGGAGCCTGTTGAAGGGTCCCACTGTACGCTCCCTACAAAAGCGGGAGACGCGATGTGTAGCATGTAGACGTCCCCGCTCTCACATGTGTGTTCATAGTCTTGTTGCCATAGCGAGGCATAAAGTAAACCCCCCCAAAAAACAGGCCTGTTTGTCAGCAACAGTTGTTATGTGGAGTCATGATTTGACACTTAGTAACCAAGGTGACTTCATGCGCCATGCGGGCCGTAAAGTACTTGCTAATGATGCTTCTCTCCCCTGTCCCCCACGCCAACTGTCTCGGGGTAATCCTTGACTCCTCCTCTCCTTCAAGCCCACCCGTAGTCCCTAACCAAGTCCCTGTGACTCCCAAATCAAAAATATTTAACCAATTCGGTCGTTCCTCAATCCTGACACTGCTGAAACATCATAAATGCCCTCATCATCTCCCGCCTTGACTACTGCACCTCCCTTTGCATTTGGTCTCCCTGCCAACTCTCTTGCAACTCTCCAATCTATACTAAACTCTGCTGCCCCGGGTAATCCATCTGTCCTCACGCTACTCCCTGCCTACCCCCCCTGCCAAGCCGTTCACTGGCCCTCCCGGCCCACAGAGAGCTCACTTTAAACACTGACCATGACATTCAAAAACCTTACACAACCTATCCCCCCCATTTCATTCCGACATGATCTCCCGATCCATCCCTCACGCAACCTGCGTTCATCCAAAAACTTGTCCTACAGTCCACCCTCATCTCCCCTTCCCACAACCGATACAGGATTTCTCCCGGTCATCCGCCATGCTATGGAAAATCCTGCCCCACCTCATCAGTCAGTCGCCTACCCTCTGAACCTTAAAGATACTTATAAAGACTCACCTCTTCCGACGGCCCACAACCTGCCATGAGACCCCCCTACACCCCACGACCGACACCTTCCCCACCCTATTGTATCCCCACCCACCCTCGTAGAATGTGAGCCCACGCGTACAGGGTCCTCTACTATTGTACCTGTATGAACCTTATTGTCTATGTTTATTGTACTTGTCCTTCTCTACCTTTTCCCCATGTAAACGCCATGGAACCTATGGCCGCTATATAAATAAATAATTATAATAATTATGATGACTTGAAGCCCAACCAAAAAAAAAAATCCAATTCATTCCTTGAAAAAAAGACAGACACAAAGCTGGTTTTTAAACTGTGTTTAAAAAAAAAAAATGGCAGCACTGTTTGGACATTCCAACAAATACTACCTTTAATTAAGGTAACTACATCAACAACAATAAAGGAGCCCTACAGGTCCTGGTAGGTGGGCTGTCCGTCCTGCAAAAGGTTAAGGGCCCCACGGATGGCCTGGCCGAACCTTCAGGGTGGATATCTGAACAGGTGTAGGGAACGGGTGGTAGGTCCCCGTTCGCTGGCCCCTGGCAGTGAGCAAAGCCCTGTGGGGTGGGACTTGGCTGTCCCGTGTTGTGGGCCTGCCCCGCCTGTTACAGTTTATTTTCCCCATCCAAATATTGGAACACATCACCCGGGGGCGTTTCCTGGCTGAAGGTTCCAGCACTATCTGTAATGCTGACCTTGCCCGCAAATAGCCTGTCAAATGGAAAAATTATCCCTGAATGGTATAAAAATGCGGGCAAAGTCAGCATTACTCTGTTGCACACTTAATTGTGCAGACCCGGGATGGGACCATAAGCTGGGCCTGCCGCTGGTGGCGTCGGTGGTGGTGCTGGCCCTGCCGCTGCTGGTGGCGGTGGTGGTGCTGGCCTGCCGTGGTGGGGGCGGTGGTGGTGCGGACCCTGCCGCTGGTGGCGGGTGGTGGTGGTGGTGGGCGGGGGGAAGGCGGTGGTGGTGTTGATGGGGCCTGCGCTGGTGGCGGCGGTGGTGGTGTGGCCCCGGCCCCTGGTGGCGGCGGTGGTGGGTGCTGGCCCCGGCGCTTTTGGCGGCGATGCTGGTGGTGGTGGTGGTGGCGGCGGCGACGGCGGGTGGTGGTGGTGGCGCCGGCCGTGGTGGTGGTGGTGGGTGTTCTCCACGCCGCCTTCTGTTGGCGGTGGAGGGTTCACAGCACGCGCCCTCTGTAGTAAGCTTCTCTGTGGGTAAAGTAAAAAAAAATTTGGTGAATGCATTGCATTTGGAAACAAAAACATAGGTCAAACATTAAGTTGCACGCTTTTTAGACTCTGTGTATCTGTGTATTATTAATCAGATATTTGTTATTATTTTGAAAGAATAACCAAACTGTACATACATAAAGGAATTTCGTGACTTTCTTTGCTAATTCCATACTAATACATAATTTTTCACCCCTGATTAACACCCACCCCCCCATCCCATCTAATCTAGACGATCAATAACACCAATGGTTCACATGAAAAAAAAAAGTCCCCCCGACTTCACTTTTTACTTGACATACTTAATTCACAAAACTTTTAGCTTATATCATCTATAGAAAGCAGGGAAGGGGTTTAAGGTTTTCAATATATTTTATATTAATCTATTTATATAATCGGGAGTTTGAAATTCCGGCACTGTAGCCTAATCCCAAACTCCTTAGCGTCACTTTCGAGCGGAGACGGTATGCGCCTTCGCGAGCCGCAGACACTTAACTCACACAGCCGCTATAGCGTTTTCTCGAGCGGCCTCGCGCCCCTCCGCTCACAGCAAAGACCTGCGCCCCTCACAGCGCCCAATCGCCCCGGCATGCTGGCATTTGTATTCCCCCGTCTGTGCACCCACAGGTCTTAGCAGGTCACTGATGTGACAGCGGGGGGGGGACAACACAGACAATCAAATCAGGAGGAGGTCAGTGTCAGGAGGAGATGACAGGCGCCCGCCGGGGCCTGTGACACTGCAGAGGTCACAGCGGGGCTGTGTGTGCGGACAAAAGGGGAGGCAGGGGCTGGACGTACGGACACGTCCCCTGCTCCTGGAGATGTGCCCCGGTTCCGCGCTCGCAGCGTATCTGACGCTGGAGCAGCGCTCACCCCGCCCACACCCGCCCTCTGCCCAAAAAACCCCACACCTCTCACTAACCTCCTGCAGCTAACCACACCCATGTTTACCTTTGCCATGATGTCATTTAGCTGCGGCCGCTCTCTTTAATAAGGTCAGAAAAATTTTGGCAGTAATCGGATCTCTGCTCCCTCTTTGCCCCCCAACATGTAGCACCCTCTATTAACCTATTCTCATCACCTATATACTCTGCTACCCACAGAGCCCTCTTTTTACTCTGCTACCTCAGACCCCCCTGTATACTCTGCTACCACAGACCCGCTGTATACTCTGCTACCCACAGACCGCCTGTATACTCTGCTACCTCAGACCCGCCTGTATACTCTGCTACCCACAGACCCGCTGTATACTCTGCTACCTCAGACCCGCCTGATACTCTGCTACCCACAGAGACGCCTGTATACTCTGGGTACCTCAGACCGCCTGTATACTCTGCTACCTCAGACCCGCCTGTATACTCTGCTACCTCAGACCCGCCTGGTATACTCTGCTACCAAAAGGGCCCGCCTGTATACTCTGCTACCACAGACCCGCCTGTATACTCTGCTACCCACAGACCCGCCTGTATACTCTGCTACCCACAGAGCCGTCTTTATACTCTTTCTACCTCAGACCCTCCTGTATACTCTGCTACCCACAGAGACGCCTGTTTTACTCTGTACCTCAGACACGCCCGTATACTCTGCTACCCACAGACCCGCCTGTATTACTCTGCTACCCACAGACCCGCCTGTATACTCTGCTACCCACAGAGCCGTCTTTATACTCTGCTACCCCCAGACCCGCCTGTATACTCTGCTACCCACAGAGCCACGTGTATACTCTGTACCCACAGACCCGAAAATGGAACCCAATGTATATATTAATAAAAAATACTAAATGTACACAAAAGTGCTGCAGACACATACCTTGGCATACGGGCCACCGGGTGAAGGAAGGACAGCCCGGTCATAAAAGTGGTAGTGGTTGAGCAATGGAGCGGCTCCCGGTTGTCTCTCTGAGTACTGCCCGGGACTGCTTCTTATGCTGGTCCCCGGAGCTCTCCACCGTTTTTTAAGATGGTCAACTGTGAAATGATTTGAAACCGGCTTTAGAGAGGTGTTAAAATTTGAAACAACAAAAGTATGTGTACAAATCAACAATAACATTTTATTCATTTTGTGTGGTAATGTGTATACAAGGCACAGTGACACGACAGTGTGGAACATCATCAACAGCATTACGGACATTGAGCTCACGTGGCCACAATCACAAATGAGGCAGGACACATGTCAACGCATAGGGAATGTAATAGTGCGGGCACCAGACTTGGTCATTAGTGGTATTTATATACACCCAAACCCTTGGCGGAAAGAGCCCGGAGGATCAGACATTAAAATCATTGTACTGTTGTGACCCCATCCAAATATAGGCAACTATGCGGGGTGGAGCATGATAAACATTCAGGGTCCTGTATACCCTGCTATGGGGGCCTGTATTCCCACTGCTGGGGGCCCCGTAAACCCCCTGGGCCACTGTCTACCCACTGTGGGGGGGCCCCGTATACCCACTGCTGGGGGGGCCTGTACACACACTGAGGGCCCTGTATTACAGGGACTGACTGGCACCCTACAGTTTGGGTCGCAACCCTCCCTCATGGCCCGACACAGGTGGGGACGGGGTGTGTGGGGGGGGGGGGGGTGATGACTGGCGGCCGCCTCACAGTCACCGCAGCTCCCGCATTATCCTATGGCTCGCTCCCAGCCGCAGCCTCGCGTCCTCACAGCCGCTCGCTAACAGTCGCAGCCGCACGCCCCTCACAGAGCTCACTCCCGGACGCAGCCGCGTGCTGATGACGTCATCGCGCGGCCAGGAGCTTCCGTTTCCGCCTGCTGCTTCAGGGACATGCGGATTATTTCATGCTCCTGCAGCCGCATGACCCCTGGCACCTGGGCCAGTCCGCCCCTGCCTGTATACCACAATTGGGGGCATGTATACCCAGCTGGGGGGGCCCGTATACTCTGCAGGGGGGAGGTGTATACTCTGCTGGGGGGCTGTCTACCAGTGATAGCCCCTGTATACCAGGATGGCGGTGAATATGTTTTTTATAGTTTTTGGGGCCCAAAAAAAAAGGGGGGTCGGCTTATACACGGGTCGGCTTATACACGAGTATATATACAGTAAATGCAATATATAACGTGTAAACTCATTTAACTTACTTAGATTGCTCTGTTCCTCATGGTCACTCCGATGGAACGCAGGGAACATCTCTTGGGCGATCTCTCTCCAGGCTGTATTAATTTGGGTCGTATCCCCATAGTCAGGATCTGTTTGGGAGCCATAGAAATGGACGAGCCTCCACAAGTGCAATAAGGGCGCAGTGTGTTCACCGTGCCACGTCCCGCTGCCATGATTTTCACTGATGAATGGATCGCTCTGTGTGTGCGCCTGTCAGCGCGACTCGCTTCCTGTTTCCTTAAAGCATGGTGTGTGCTGGAGAATCCCTTCCTCGCATCATCAGTACAAGCCTCAAAATAAGAGAAAAACCAGCGAGTTTGGACTCGCACACTTTCAGAGACACATCAGCGAGTTGTAAAGTCATTATTCGCTAATTACTCGGGTCCCTATTCATTACATTGGGGCTCGCTGGACTCGCAACGAGTCCCGAGTCCTTGACTCGGACTCGTTGGGGTCTTGCGATTCCCAGTCTTTTCGGACTCGCCCATCTCTAGCCTACGCCCTTGCCACACCCAATCCAAAAACCCCTTTGCAAGTGTTGGACATTCAGCAGATAACCAAGACTTAAGGACCTGGGTTAATTTTTAATATTAATCTTCTATAAAATATTGTTTTTTTATGGCTTTGACTCTGAACTTAAAAAGTAACTGCAGTTTTTAAAAAAAAAGGAAAAGGAAAGGGGGGCACTCACCGGGTAAACGAGAAAGTTTATTTATTCCAGGGTTCCGGAAACAAACAGGGGTGCAGGGAGGAGGCAAGAGGAGCCACGGACTACGGGGCCCCTTTCGCGACGCGTGTCGCTTCTACGGGTCCAGGCACCGTAGAAGCGACACGCGTCGCGAAACGGTGCCGTAGTCCGGCGGGCTCCTCTTGCCCTCCCTGCACCCTGTTTGTTTCCGGAACCCTGGAATAAATAAGACTTTCTCGTTTACCCGGTGAGTGCCGCCCTTCCTTTTTCCTTTGTTTGCTGTTGCTGGTGCTTTGGCTGTGAAACCCCCCGGTGGGAAATCGCCATTCCCGGGATGGAAAATTAACCGTGACTTTGGCCCTGCTAAGTGCCCTGACTGACCTGCTTACTATTAACTGCAGTTTTTTACATGCATATTTTTACGCTACACATAGAGAGAAAAAAGCAAAAACAGCAGATTTCAGCAGCGTCTTTTAACGCACAGTGGGTGCAGTTCCCCTGAAATCACAACTAGAGATGAGCAAACCTTTAAAATTTTGGAAATTTTGGGTTTTGGGTTTACCAAACGGGCATATATTTGCTGAATTGTTCGGGCGAACATGCGAACGTCATTCAAATCAACGGGTGGCAAAATTAAGTACATAGAAAACACCCTTTAGGATGGAGGGCGTGGCCTGCAGCAGCATGTGAGGACATGGATCCCCGAGCTCCTGTGCACAGAAAAGCTACTGGGATTTTTTGCCTTTTTAAAGGCAAATTGTCTCATCAAAGCGACAAGACCCGTAAGATCTAATCTTTGGGCTTCATTTGAACCCTTTTGAGATCAATTCTGAGGGAATTTCACCTCAGGACACCTTGAAATCTGGCCCCTCAGAGGAGTGATGGAGGCTCCATTTTAAGACTACTGGTCACCTCATAATAATATCCTCCTGTTGTCTGTTAAAGTCAGGAATTGACATTTCAGGTCGTTTAAATTTTGAAAATTTTTACTGCTTTTCCTTTATTCGGCTGAATTTGTAATGATTTTTACCTTTAAGGGCACTGCCTGAAGTCTGTTTTTTTGTTTGTTTGTTTGTTTGTTTTTTTCTCACTTTAGAGTGAAGGTGGCGCCCTTTTGTGATCATGAATGCTTTATAACAATACTCCTTGTCACCCATAAATATCTGAAATTGACAACACAGGTCACAGTTTACTGAAGTAATATTAGACTTCATCTTTCTGGACCAGAAGATCTTGTCTTGGTGATTATTTATCAATATCTTATTCTGCTTTATTTTCAATATACAGCCTATGCTATCTCTGATATGGGCTTTTTTATTCACTTTCTCTCATTAGTTTTTGGAGATTTTATTGTTTTGGTCTATTAAGTTTTTTTAGACCATTTTCTGCTATTCTGTGAGGAAAACTGCCATTTCTCTCAGGGGAGTAGTGGAGAGCCATCTTTGATTTTCTGATTGCGGCTTTCCCGGGGGATGCCAATTTACTGCACAAAGGATTTTCCTCACTGTAAGATCCGGACCTCTGAGGTTTAAAATTTTTCCCCATATGCATTTGGAAAGCAACAGTGACGGTACAGGAGGCGTGGGGGGGTCTACTAAAGATGAGCTGCTGTCCTGATTGAGGAGATTTAATATAAGTGACTAGACTGAGGAAAAACCCTGCAGCCTTCTTCATAGACTATCTGGTCATACTATTTTGGATGCTCCTTGCTTAGTTTTCATACTTGCATAGGGTGGGATAATACCCTTTACATATTGGACAATTCATGAGTCTGAAGGGGAGATATATACCTTTCTACTCCTGTTTTTACACTGAGACTTCAGGAGATCTTTTTTTGCTACTCATTTGTTTTTTTGCAAGCTGTTGCCTTATAACTTCTTCCATCTTTGGGTGCTACTACATCTCCAAGAAGGACTTCTTCAATCAAGCGGGGTCGCGAGCCTCCAACGTATCGAGCTACGTAGATGGATCCTGTTGTCTGAGGTTTCTACACGATCCGACCACTCCTGGGAGGGATCTCTTCAATCAAGCGGGGTCGGCGGGCCTCCAACGTATTCAAGCTTCGTAGACGGTTTCCGGTGTGAGGGAAATAAACCCTAAACAGCTATTCTTTTATGGGGATGTGCTGTTGGGGTACACCTTTTTTATTGATTGCATTATTGATGTTTGACTCTGTTTCTTGTGGATAAAGGTAGTTTGGGTGGTAGTTGTTGGGTCTTGGGTGGGTGATCTTTTCATCTTCTAATTGGGGGAGAGAGCTATTTACTTTATACTCTGAGCCCGTATTTACAGATAATTGTACTTCATTTCTGTTCCTTGGCTTTTAGTATTGTGGAAGTCTATTACCTAATTGTAATTGTTTTTGGCTCAATATAGCTTACTGGAGCTGGCTATAGAGACTTATAAACTACTTTGATATTCTTAATTTCTTAATTTATATACCTCAATTTTTCGGTATACTAGTCCTAATGTCTCCCAAACCTAAACCAAACTTTACTTCCAAAAACTCCACTGGTGAACTGGTGGAGGCTAGTCCACAGAGTGCGAACACTATGCCTTCCTCGGCTCTACCATAGTAACCAGTCCCCAAAGTGGCAGTAAAGATTCCTTTCCGTGGAGAATAGTTCAGAAGAATGGAAATCCACACCTATGATTTATGAATTACCCAGGCAAACTCAAAAAAGAAAAGAAATGGAAACTATATCCAGATCACATGATGGCTCTAATTTTCGGGGAAGATTATGACTCAGCTCGAGACCCCCAAACCAAGAGCCCCGGGGAGACAAAGAATGAAGACCTCAAGGAAAGACACAGATCCTCTCTCCAACCCTTGACGATGGACAACTATCAGATAGAGATTTCTTGGTTTAAAGTATTTGCTGATTTTAAAAAATCTTTGAGACACGACATTGATGAGATTAAACATTCGGTGGCCTCGATAGTTTCCAGAAACGAAAAAAAAGCCATTGAGGAATTAAAAACGGAGTGCATTGACTCTAGAAAATCTCAAGACAGGGTGGACTAATGAAATTAAAGTTCTGAAGGATAGGTTAGCAGATAGAGAGGACGGGACCGCAGGAATAACCTAAAATTTAGAGGAAGTCCCGAAAAGATAAAGCAGGATAACTTGATTAATTACGTGAAATCTCTCACTAGAAAAATTGCTCCATCACTGGAAAATATGGAGTATTTTATGAAAGAGCCCATAGATTGCCAAGGCCCTCGCATCTTTCGGACGATGTCCCGAGGGATGTGATAGCTAAATTTAGCTTCTATCAAACCAGAGATAAAGTGACAAGTTTCTTAAGAGATAATAAATCCCTACCTCCACCTTACGACGGGATTAAAATCTATCACAGATATTTCTAAAGACACGATGCTGAAGAGGAAATCTTTGAAGCCTGTAATGGACATTCTACGTTGCTAAGGAGATCTTGTACAGATGGGGTCGTCCGACCACTAGTGTTATTTTTACATACAAACAGAAATCTTTTGTTATTGAGATACGTCTGAGGGACTGAAAGTTTTGAGAAAACTTACATCTAACTTATACTTGACGGGTCTTATAGTAGCTCTGTTTGACACTTTAAAGATTTCAGGTCCAATTAGGCACAATGGCCAAAACATTAGCCTTGCAGGAAGTTGAATAATGGTTCCCTTGAAACCTTCCTTATAGTATTGATACTTACATAGTTCTTATTACTAGTTACATTCTGTGTTATAGTTTGCTTCATTTTAATAGTTTGTTTCTTTACCTACCTGTAGTAGTTTAGTTTCCCTCCTAATTCTCTCCCTTCCCTCTCCTCACACTTCTCAGCTTAATACTTTCATTGCAGCTAGCTTACATACATTTTTAATTCTTCATTGAGACAATGACCACCAGATACCTTTCATTAATGTCCTTGGGTTAATACCCCTCAAAAAAGGTTTCCATGTATGGAAAGAACGTGCGAGACATAAAATTGATTTGGCAGGACTTCAGGAAAACTAAAGTTTGCCTAGAAAATCCACCAAAGTTTACGAATAAACTATTTCCTCATATCTATTTCTCCTCTAACAAGAAAAAAAAAATCTGGAGTGCCATTCTGATTAGGGATACTCTTAAATTTGAAGAACTTGAGGTCCATAGAGAGGATGAGGGCCGATATCTTATCTGATATGTAAATAAATGATACTCCTCACACACTTGTGAATTTTATCGCTCCTAACAAAGGTCAAATTTCGTTTTTAAAAAACTGTTCAGGACTATCCATGATCATAAGAAAGGCAACCTCTTCATGTTTGGGGACTTTAACACGGTTCCTAATGCTATGCTTGATCATCCAATAAAGCCAGGAATACCAATGTCCAGCTTGATCATTATTTAACCAGGAGGAATTCTATGATGCATTCCCATGCATTAAATCATCATTTATAAGGAACTGATCTCTCTGCCATCACCCAACCCGCCGCTGAGGACAATGCCGTGTGACTGGGGCTGCGATCAGCACCCAGCACGCAGCCCACGTCCTGCCGACCGAGCGGTGATGTCACCCTCCAGCCGCATCTATAATAACCCCTCCGTCCAGACCTCTCCTCACCCCTCCATCTTGGACCTTCTCCCTCAACCACTCCGCCTCTGCTCTCCTCACCCTCCAGCTTCTGCTCCCCTACACTCTACCAGCCTACCGCCACTTTTACTCTGCTATCTCACGAGCCCCCTCTATACTCCCCTACCCACACAGCCGCCCTGTATACTATGCTTTAACCCCACAGAGCTGCACTATCATACTCTGCTACCCACAGAGCAACCTGTATACGCTCCTACCAAGACCCGACTGTATTCTCTGCTACCACAGAGCCGTTTCTATATTCTGCTACCCACTAGCCGCCTCTATACTCTGCTACCCACTGAGCAAGCCGCCTCTTTACTCTGCTACACCACAGTGCCTTCTCTTTACTCTGCTACAACACAGAGCCGCCTGTAATACATCTGCTAACAACAAACACGCCTGTATACTCTGCTACACACAGAGCCGCTGTATACTTTTCTACCAGAGAAGCCGCCTAGATTTATCTGCTACCCTCAGAGGCTGTATGTATAGTTGCTACCACCAGACGGCCTGTATAGTCTGCTCACCCACAGAAGCCCCATGTATACTCTGTTGCCATCAACCCGCCTGTATACACACAATTCATTTCACCGCGCTTCCCGATGCAATTGCATTCGGGCCTTTTTACTAGTATATAATAATCACATGATGTATACAATAAGCAGCAGCACTGGGATAGGTAGCTTTCGAGCAGTCAGTGCTCATAGCAATTCTAGTGGAAGCTACAAGCACCCTATACACTCACAGGACTATAAAATTTCACCCAAAATGACTATAAAATGAGCAATGAAACATACCTGATTTGTAGGTGCTGGAGAAAAGGGCTGTATCTGCAATTGCATATTGGGGTCTGGTGATGGGAGTGTTGCTCAGATTACTGTTTTTCATGTTTTTTCAAATCTATTCATTTAATTGCCGTGTAACTGAACCTTCGTCGCAGCGGCGCATACTTCGGGTGTTTCCTCCTGGACTCTGTCCGGAGCCGCGAGAGCTGAATGGCCGCACAGCGGCCATTGCGAGCAGTAAACATGCATCATCGATGAACCACACCACACCTACCCACTGAGGCCAGATCACTTCCAGCACCTCTTCACATGGCAGTGCTCGGGAACTTCTGAATCGACCTCTCCTCACTCAACACCTGGCAGCTTCCTATCCAGTCTGCTCACTCCCAGCTGCAACCCAGTGAGTCAATCTCACATCTTCACTCACACACAGACCTGAGATGTGATTAACCCCTGTGCACATTCAGGTTTACCCCAGCAAAGCACTCATCCCACGGGTTCAGCCGCTCATTAGGCTCTTGAATGTATCGGATCTTCAGCACTCACACTCAGCTTTTTTACTCAGTCATGAAAACCTTCAGACTGATAACCCCCTGTACATCGGACAGCTTTCACACACCACACACAATCAGGAAAACCAGGCCCATGTGAACACAGACCTGCATTGATAACCCGTGTGAGGCACCCGCCAGGGGCCACATCATCACACCTCACTTTCTCCGCCACAGCAAAGCACTCACCCCCACGGGTTCAGCCGCTCTTTTAGGCTCATGAATGTATCGGATCTTCAGCACTCACACTCAGCTTTTTTACTCAGCTCATGAAAACCCTTCAGCTGATAACCCCCTGTACATCGGACAGCTTTCACACACCACAACAATCAGGAAAACCAGGCCCATGTGAACACAGACCTGCATTGATAACCCCGTGTTGAGGCACCCAGCAGGGGCCACATCACCACACCTCACTTTCTCCGCACAGCAAAGCATCTCATCCCCACGGGTTCAGCCGCTCATTAGGTCATGAATGTATCGGATCTTCAGCACTCACACTCAGCTTTTTTACTCAGCTCATGAAACCCTTCAGCTGATAACCCTGTACATCGGACAGCTTTCACACACCACACACAATCAGGAAAACCAGGCCCATGTGAACACAGACCTGCATTGATAACCCGTGTGAGGCACCCCGCCAGGGGCCACATCACCACACCTCACTTTCTCCGCACAGCAATAGCACTCATCCCCACGGGTTCAGCCGCTCATTAGGCTCATGAATTTATCGGATCTTCAGCACTCACACTCAGCTTTTTTACTCAGCTCATGAAAAACCCTTCAGCTGATAACCCCCTGTACATCGGACAGCTTTCACACACCACACACAATCAGGAAAACCAGGCCCATGTGAACACAGACCTGCATTGATAACCGTGTGAGGCACCCGCCAGGGGCCACATCACCACACCTCACTTTCTCCGCACAGCAAAGCACTCATCCCACGGGTTCAGCGCTCATTAGGCTCATGAATGTATCGGATCTTCAGCACTCACACTCAGCTTTTTTACTCAGCTCATGAAAACCCTTCAGCTGATAACCCCCTGTACATCGGACAGCTTTCACACACCACACACAATCAGGAAAACCAGGCCCATGTGAACACAGACCTGCATTGATAACCCGTGTGAGGCACCCCGCCAGGGGCCACATCACCACACCTCACTTTTGTCCGCACAAGCAAAGCACTCATCCCCACGGGGTTCAGCCGCTCATTGGCTCATGAATGTATCGGATCTTTCAGCACTCACACTCATCTTTTTTACTCAGCTCATGAAAACCCTTCAGCTGTTAACCCCCTGTACATCGGACAGCTTTCACACACCACACACAATCAGGAAAACCGGCCCATGTGAACACAGACCTGCATTGATAAACCCGTGTGATGCACCCGCCCAGGGGCCACATCACCACACCTCACTTTCTCCGCACTTCACTCACTTTCTCCGCACACATACACACACACACACACACATACTCCGCTATACTTACCACCGGCCCTGCATCACCGAGGTCATGTCGCCGCCCCCGAACTACTCGATCAATTCGCGTCAATAAGTCTCGCCAAACTTGCCGGACCCCATATTGTATCAGTCGTCCGCGGGCGCCGACATGTCAACTCAGGATCCAGCCGGCAGGAAGACGTAGGGTCGGTGCTAACTATAGCGAAGTGTTGTGTGTGTGTGTATGTATGTACAGTTAGGGCCAGAAATATTTGGACAGTGACACAATTTTCGCGAGTTGGGTCTGCATGCCACCACATTGGATTTGAAATGAAACCTCTACAACAGAATTCAAGTGCAGATTGTAACGTTTAATTTGAAGGGTTGAACAAAAATATCTGATAGAAATGTAGGAATTGTACACATTTCTTTACAAACACTCCACATTTTAGGAGGTCAAAAGTAATTGGACAAAATAAACATAACCCAAACAAAATATTTTTATTTTCAATATTTTGTTGCGAATCCTTTGGAGGCAATCACTGCCTTAAGTCTGGAACCCATGGACATCACCAAACGCTGGGTTTCCTCCTTTTAATGCTTTGCCAGGCCTTTACAGCCGCAGCCTTCAGGTCTTGCTTGTTTGTGGGTCTTTCCGTCTTAAGTCTGGATTTGAGCAAGTGAAATGCATGCTCAATTGGGTTAAGATCTGGTGATTGACTTGGCCATTGCAGAATGTTCCACTTTTTTGCACTCATGAACTCCTGGGTAGCTTTGGCTGTATGCTTGGGGTCATTGTCCATCTGTACTATGAAGCGCCGTCCAATCAAACTTTGCAGCATTTGGCTGAATCTGGGCTGAAAGTATATCCCGGTACACTTCAGAATTCATCGGCTACTCTTGCCTGCTGTTATGTCATTCAATAATACACAAGTGACCAGTGCCATTGAAAGCCATGCATGCCCATGCCATCACATTGCCTCCACCATGTTTTACAAAGGATGTGGTGTGCCTTGGATCATGTGCCGTTCCCTTTCTTCTCCAAACTTTTTTCTTCCCATCATTCTGGTACAGGTTGATCTTTGTCTCATCTGTCCATAGAATACTTTTCCAGAACTGAGCTGGCTTCTTGAGGTGTTTTTCAGCAAATTTAACTCTGGCCTGTCTATTTTTGGAATTGATGAATGGTTTGCATCTAGATGTGAACCCTTTGTATTTACTGTCATGGAGTCTTCTCTTTACTGTTGACTTAGAGACAGATACACCTACTTCACTGAGAGTGTTCTGGACTTCAGTTGATGTTGTGAACGGGTTCTTCTTCACCAAATAAAGTATGCGGCGATCATCCACCACTGTTGTCATCCGTGGACGCCCAGGCCTTTTACAGTTCCCAAGCTCACCAGTCAATTCCTTTTTTCTCAGAATGTACCCAACTGTTGATTTCGCTACTCCAAGCATGTCTGCTATCTCTCTGATGGATTTTTTCTTTTTTTTCAGCCTCAGGATGTTCTGCTTCACCTCAATTGAGAGTTCCTTTGACCGCATGTTGTCTGGTCACAGCAACAGCTTCCAAATGCAAAATCACACACCTGGAATCCACCCCTGACCTTTTAACTACTTCATTGATTACAGCTTAACGAGGGAGACGCCTTCAGAGTTAATTGCAGCCCTTAGAGTCCATTGTCCAATTACTTTTGGTCCCTTGAAAAAGAGGAGGCTATGCATTACAGAGCTATGATTCCTAAACCCTTTCTCCGATTTGGATGTGGAAACTCTCATATTGCAGCTGGGAGTGTGCACTTTCAGCCCATATTATATATATAATTGTATTTCTGAACATGTTTTTGTAAACTGCTAAAATAACAAAACTTGGGTCACTGTCCAAATATTTCTGGCCCTAACTGTATGTATGTGTGTGCTGACCACTCTGCCCACAGCGCTGCACTCAGCACTCTGCCCACGCCACTGTGCTCACCAATCTCACCACACTCACTGCTAACCACTGAGCCACCGCACTCACTGCTAACCACTGAGCCACCGCACTCGCTGCTAACCACTGAGCCACCGCACTCGCTGCTAACCACTGAGCCACCGCACTCACTGCTAACCACTGAGCCACCCCACTCACTGCTAACCACTGAGCCACCTGTATACACACAATTCATTTCACCCCACTCCCCTAACTATTAGTAAATATACTATATATGGATTCTAGACTACCGATTCTTTCGAATCGGCCCGCCATCTATATATATATATATGTGATTATATAGGAATTATCAGTATTATGTATGTGGTTATGTATACATTAGTCAGTCGCGCCTATTCTGCAAGGACTCACAACGCCCGCTTGGCGGCCATTGCGAGTCAGGCTTTGCGAATCAGTGGCGCCGGCAATGCTTCACAGGTCGGTGGGCGCTGCGCCCAAGTCCACAACGACGGAAACAGTGCCGAAACTTACGGAAGTGCGTTAGGGAAATTATATATTACATACTGATAATCTATTATATAATTGCTGTAGCAACTTCCCTCGCACACGGCGCTACCTCCGTGGCTTTGTTCGTGGACGCGCATCACCCACGCGACTCACTCGCAATGCCCGCAAAGGGGGCGTTGGGAGTCGTTGCAGCAGCCCGAGCAATGCCCTATACACAGATTCTAGAATCCCGATGCAATCGCATCGGGCTCACAGCTAGTATATAATAAAGTTTAATTTTTTTTAGATACCTACCGTACTCTCTTTTCTATTGGGCATCTTTTAAGTACTGTCTTTTCTTTTTTCTTGGTTATTCTTGGCATTTTCTACTTGATGCAGCACCTGCACCATATATGACTATAGGGGTATATGCACACGATCAGGAGACGCTGCATCTTGGATGCAGTGCCTCCAGACCCGAGAATAGCCGCGGGTGAGAGCAAGGAGATCGAAGCCACCCTGTGCCCACAATTTGTGTTCAGTGCAGAGTGACTTTTCCCTGCGTTCACCTGCTGGTGATCGCTTCTGACTCTGGCATGCTGCAGACAAGCAGTGGCATGAAAAGCCGCCCCTCAGGTCAGTTTACGCTGCAGAGGAAAGAACAGTGGGCACAGGATTTGTGTAAATCCATCCACTGTGCTTGTACTGTATAATGCAGCGTTATGGACACAGTGCAAACACACTGGGGCCATAATGCTGCAAACACTGATAGTGTGCACACAGCCTAGCAGAGCACCTTCCTTATATATACACACACACACTCGGACAACCATGCACACAAGAAGCCAGCCATGCACATGCACACACAAACAGCTAGCCATACACACAAACGCAGCCCAGCCATGCATGCACACACACGCAGCCAACCATGCATGCACACACCACGCAGCCAGCCATGCATGCACACACACGCAGCCAGCCATGCACGCATACAAACACGCAGCCAGCCATGCATGCACACACACGCCATCAGACATGAACACACATGCAGCCAGCCATGAACACTCATGCAGCCAGCCATGAACACACATGCAGCTAGCCATGAACACACATGCAGCCAGCCATGAACACACATGAGCAGCAGCCATGAACACACACAGACGCAGCCAGGCATGTACACACACACACAGACGCAGCCAGGCATAAACTGTCTTGCTAAATTTACCTGGATCGGGGCAGAGCCCGTACCTACGAAGCGCTCACTGACTTACAAATCAGGCATGAATAATAATATTCTTTTATAGCAAGATTAAATTATTTGTTACAAAGTAGCACATGAATTGTCATCAGTTGAATACAGGCTAAACACAAACTATACATAGACTTGATTATAGCGAATAAGCATCAATATATATATATATATATTACCTGATATTGTAGCTGCTTCACCTTCTCAATTCGGGGGAACACATATCAGTGAGAAGGGAGCAATATTGAGGCTTTATATAGGTTCACGAGGGGTTAATGTTTTATTTTGCTTCCTTGGGCCTCTTTGGATGATTTAAGACAGTTGCCATAGTGATGAACATACACAGACTGAATGCTGCGTCTCTATTGGTTGTGTGTGGTCACATGGCTTCCCATGTGATCTATGCTTCCATGACGTGTAATCAGTTAGTCCACAATCTCCAGGTTTGTGATGTTGTAAATTACAATGTCAGGTCTGTGAGATCCCGATTGGCTGGCCAGCCTTTTTAAGCACACTACACAGCCCAGGTGGTCACCCCTGATGAAGGTGGAGCCGTAAACAGGTCAGGGGCACCACTGTCCTGTGGCACATGAGCACTAGAGCACCTTATCATAGGTAATTACAATGGGGCAGTCTGCCGTAATGTTGGTTTAATGCTGGTTACCATGCAGCAGCTGCATGTAACTAGGCTCTAGCAGTGCAATAAGCACTTATGATCAGAATTGTATATGCATTAAGCCATGTATGTATATAGATGTATCCAGGATTGATTGTACCTGGGCTGATTGTGCCCAGCTGGATTCTAAGTTGTATTATAATAACATATGTACAGCCATTTGGTTATTCAATATCTTATGTACTTCTGATGTGTTATCATTCTGGTTGGAACAGCCCTATAAACAATATGTGATTCTGTGTAAACCTATTGTGCCTCAGTGGTGCAGCCTGCCATACTGCTGCTTGTTCTGTGGTTGAAATCTCTGTTTTTATCTATCATTAAAAATCACAGTTTTTTTGCAATTATATGACGTTTGATCGTGATTATCTGTATTTATATCGTGTACCTAAGGTGCGATCAGTCATGTCCATGAGGGGAATAGTTTGTTTTGACAATTGTGGCAAGAATATAAACTATTCCTAAATGAAGTTGGTTAACTATTAAATATTGAGGCTTTCATAGCAGGAGATGTACGTCCATCTTGCCCTGGAAGAGCTCCCTGATCACTGACCGTGATCTCCCATCTTTTATACTCTTTAGCATATCTACGAGCACGAGCAGACTGTACCATTCAATCTCCCTTGTGACCATCAGCCATAGGATATTGAATGAATGTTGAATAGTTTCTATAACTTGCTTGTCATGGGATGTATATCCCGAGAAGTGCAGCCCATATATAACAATACAATAGTCATTGAAAGACCCCTGCCTGTCATAAGATATAACAATGCAACATTCATTGAAAGACTCTTGCCTGTCATAAGATATTATATCAATACAATCAGTCATTGAAAGTCTTTTGCCTGTCATAAAATACATATTATGAGGACATGCAGGCCGTGTTCTCATCTTAGTAGCATAATGTGAAAGAGAGTTCCCCCTTTTTTTATATATATATTTCAACCTTGTACTGATATATTATATGGAATGATATAAGACCTGTGGTCACTTATTCTAATTATGATTAACTGTTCTATACCTATTCTATTCACAACCACACACCATTCTTATCACTTTGGTATCACATTCGGTCCTTGACCACAGGAATTATCCTCCATTTCCATAATAAACCATCAGTACATTTGGCTTCCTACAGAACATTTTGTATGCTATATAACAATTCCAGATTAAAAGTGGAATTATTATAATAGCAATCACCAACACAGACTGAATCGAGAAATTCAAAATTCTTCCAGCAGAGGGTGAACATTCCATGACAACATTATGCCAATGATGAGAAATTGCATCTGCAACTATATTTGATCAATACATCAGTAAGAAATCACTTTTACATCTGATTTCAACTTTCTTGATTTTTTTCAAACAACATTGAAATAAAAATATTATCACCTTAACCAATAGATATATTAAAACTAAAAACAATATAACCTGGAAGGCCCCTTGCAGAAGCCCCATTAACTATCCCCAAGTCCTTTAAACCAATTTGTTGGATTCAGGAAAGAAAAAGTATTGGCCCACCAGCTATCTTTGTGGTCATTATTATCCTTTTGATATTTTTCCCTCAAACGCTGTATATTCTGGAGTTAAATGAGCTAGGGTGCAGCCACCCTTAACCCCTACAGGAAGCCATTTATAAGCATTTTGCCCACATACCCAATACATCCCTCTGGAGAGATCTCATATAGCTGAGTGTTGTAAAAACTAGTCGGTGTACTAAATCAACAAAGATACTCACATTGGTTAGTATACACCACTCGGTTTTTGCCCAATAGGACTTCAATATCCTGCATCAGGGTTACTACACGTTGGTTCATTAGCTTAAGATTCATTATACATTAAATTAACTGGTATATTGCTACAAGTATCACTAGTTCTATTAATAAACATAGTGGCATAAGGCCAGAATACATCATGAATTGTCCTTTCCAGCAAACTAGGTTTGAAAGCATCTGCTGTATTTGTCACATGAATTGTCCCATGAATTGTCCCAAAACGTATACGTAAATTGTCCATAGGGAGTAGTCCCAAATCAGTCAACCCAGTTTTATTTCTCGGCACCCAAACTCCTCCTTTAGAGGCCATGTACTGCAAGTTCTTAATTGTCCCACTCAGATTTCCTTGCCACCATGGTAGATTAACCCTTCATATAATAGGGTAGGTACTGTGGTGTTCCATAGTCGAACATTTCAGGTATCGTTACTGGCCAAACTGTCTGAGCAATTGTCGCACATCAGGATTTCTTCAATTGTTACCGGTATAGCCAGGAAAGGAATACTGGTAGCTGTCACAGGCGAATGAGTATAAATCCAACAATCTGTGGGTTGAGTGTTATTCAACGCCTCCGTCATCACTTGATGGTGCACCAGGAACTTGTTGGCTATCGGCTCCTCCCAATGTAGGTTGCTCCATCCATCAGCTACGCCTAAAAATACGCTTCCAAGGATTCCACTTAACAGTCATACCTAGGGTACAATAAAAGATGGCATCATTCCCGTAAATTACATTTCTCCTGTGGGACATATTCCCACTTCTCCACTCCTGGTCTTATTATCAAGAGAGTTCTATCTTTTCCCACTGCAATAACCTCAGCCTCAGATGGCGGTCCTTGGGTATTCTGTACCCATATTTTGGCCCCCACATTAGTGATATTGGAAGACCCAAAACCTTTATCTCCCCTGACTGTCAATTCTGTAGGGGCTGTTCCTTCCTTAACTTGGGACAAGTTCACAGGTATAAATAACACTTGGGCAATCCTTTGGCCCGTAGACAACACTAAGGGTTCTGTCTCTAGATTCAACATGTGAACCTTAATTTCTCCTTGATAATCAGCATCAATAACACATCCTACTACTATTGCACCTTTCAAAGTAAAACTAGATCTTGTTGCAATTTCACCAAAATGTCCTTTAGGAATCTTACATGCACAACCAGTAGAAATGGTACTTACCTTACCTGGTGCTATGAGCACTGCGTCTACTGAGTAGAGGTCCAGTCCTGCAGCTGCTGGAATAGCTCTGTAAGGAATTTGTGCTTCCTCATTCAATTTCTAATAGATCAGTGTATCTACATGTACTTTATGTATGCTTAGATTATGTGTAATCAGTGATAGGTCTGTTCTTAATTTGAGTGAGGCTCTCCAAATAATTATCTCTCCATTGTCCATTTAAACCTGTAATGGAGTACCATAATACTATGTGATCAGTTTTAGTGTTCTCACAGTACTCCACTGGGTGGCAGATTTACAAAGAAACCTCATCATCAATTCTGAGTATGTGTCTGCAGCTGTGCAGATAGATTTACAACTTCTACTCTGTGGCAGAGGACCGATGAAATCCATCTGCCAAATCAAAGATGGCAATTGACCTATGTGTCCCATTACAGTATGTGGTACTGCCCTTTTCTGTGAATGCTGACATATGGGACATTGTGCAATGATTTGTTTTATAACATCTAAATTTAAGGGCACTCCTCTGTCTTGTGCCCACCTGTAAGTGGCATTTTCTCCCAAGTGTCCATTTTTCTGATGCGTCCAAACAGCTATACCTTGCAACCATATTTCTTTCTCTTTATCAGGTTCAGTACCTGCGACAGACATTGAGGCTGCCCCATCTGCTTGGGAATTAAACAAACATTTCAATGAGTCAAGAGGAACATGTGCATCAACATGAAAAGAGTATTTTTGGTTGTTTGGATATATTTTTCAATATTTTGCCAAACTTCTTTCTCCCACAACTCTTTCCTATGAATTTGTCAATCATTTTATTTTTCATCCCATAATCCAAGTAGCTGAACCGCTAACTACAAACCATGAATCAGTGAACAAATAACTTTTTATTCCTTGTTCATATTTATATTTTTTGGGCCTAAGAAAATAGCCAATACCGAATTTCACCTTTCAACGGAATAGCATCACCTGCCTTGGCAGGGATTCCCTCGAGTACATTAACAACATCGAGGGGTTATAAACCCTTTGTCTTATTATTTCAAGTATCAGCCAATTTATGTAACAATTTCTGCGCTATGATATTGTAGGGAGCCTCGGACCAGCCTCGGGCATCCAACTTTTCTGAAACATGCAGAACCTACACAAAATCTGCAGAACATTCAACACAATCGTTTCACTTGCAGCCTCCCCAAATATTAGTTAGTTTACCGCAAAACCATAGGCCACTGGCAAAACACGGACAGGACAAGCCTGACTACGTGTATTCCCAGTCTTTCTGCTTAGTTTCGCAATGTTAACAAAATACTTGGTTTCAGCTTATCTCATTCTCACACGTGTGACTATGTTTTTTCACTTGCTAAATGTTCCTCCGTTGTATACCGGATGCCAGTTGACAAGGGATCACAACTAATTGGACTAAGTGGACTCCTTTATACAATCAGGATTTTTATTTTTAAATCCTTATTACACGCATATGGTCATTCAGTTCATTCAAGGAGTCTCATACCAGTCACATTCTTTCACACACAATTATTCGACAAACAAATGTTAATACACAAATGCAATGTGTTTGCACTATCCCTTAAACAAATGTATATATTTTACCTTAACTAGCTGAGAATTTTTCCTATAAACTGTCCTATAGGCTGAGGCTAGCATCCAGTTTCGTTTCCCCAATATTACTACTTCACCTGCCTTTGCAGGGACCCTCTCGAGTAATTTTAACAACATCGAGGGGTTACCACATCACCTGCCTTTGCAGGGACCCTCTCGAGTAATTTTAACAACATCAAAGGGTTACCACATCACCTGCTTTTGCAGCAGGGATCCCTCGAGTAACTTCACAACATCGAGGGGTTACCACATCACCTGCCTTTGCAGCAGGGATCCCTCGAGTAACTTCACAACATCGAGGGGCTACCACATCACCTGCCTTTGCAGGGATCCCCTCTCGAGTATCTTCACAACATCGAGGGGTTACCACATCACCTATCTCTGCAGGGATCCCTCGAGTAACTTCACAACATCGAGGGGTTAACACATCACCTGCTTTTGCAGGGATCCTATATAAGTACATCACCAACATTATAGGTTTCAGAATCTTTGAGCTTATCCTGCCATTTTTCCACAAGTCCATAATTGACCAATTCATGTGCTATAATATTATATGGAGCCTTGGTCCAGCCGGGAAACTCCATAACAGTTTCCTTACTTTTCTGAACATTTTGGTAGTCTGCCAAAAGATCAAGAAATTTGGAAAAATGCCAAATAAGAAAATATTACTAAAAAATAAGGTGTTCTTTAAATACCCCACTGTGGGGTATCCTGCCGACTACGCCAATTAATGTCTTGCTAAATTTACCAGGATCGGGGCAGAGCCCGTACCTACGAAGCGCTCACTGACTTACAAATCAGGCATGTATAATAATATTCTTTATAGCAAGATTAAATTTATTTGTTACAAAGTAGCACATGAATTGTCATCAATTGAATACAGGCTAAACACAAACTATAGACTTGATTATAGCGAATAAGCATCAATATACATATATATATTACCTGATATTGTAGCTGCTTCACCTTCTCAATTTGGTGGAACACGTATCAGTGAGAAGGGAGCAATATTGAGGCTTGCATAGCAGGAGGTGTACGTGTGGCACCCTGGCACCCTGGTTGGGGCACAATAGAACTCTTGGTGCACAAATGGAATGTACACAGCAAGCAGTACTCACTAACAACAACACACCTTTTACACCCTGTTTCACCCCAGGCCTCTAGGGGGAGCTCCACTGGTTACCTTAAGCCAGTTCCCCATATAAATATGGGTTATGGAGGGAGAAACAGGAGAGTGTGCAGTCGCTTTAGAACTGTGAACAGCTAGGAGAGCTGACCTGGTACTGGAGCCACACCAGACCAGCACACCCAGGAAAGTGAGAGACTCTCGCAATAAGAGTCATAGGACAGGATTCAATTACCTCACAGGGACAGAAGAGTTATCCTAACTCTCCCTAACAATCCGGTCTCTGGGTCCGAGCTGCAGGAGCACATCGCAGGTTGCAGGGAAACCAGCACCCCAACCAGGAAGTCTAGCTTCCTGTACACCTGAAGCACCACCAGATGAGAGCCCAGGAAGGAGGAGGAATTCTCCTGACCCCTTTTATAGTGCCCTCAATGCAGCATACTCAGGTGAATCACGTTCCACCAGAACATACAACCCGGTCCGGCAGGGTTCCATATCCACCCGACCTCACCAGAAGAGATATATAAGGAAGCCTACACCACTGCTTGCTGTGGAAACTCCAGGAGTGTCAACCTCATCACCCGGTCGAGAGTACCTGTTGTCACCAGTAAAGGTACCAAAAGACTTTGTGTCAGTGCATTACCTCTGGATTAACCTCAGCAACTACTGAGTTGCCGTATTCCATCTGGTGCAGCTCCTGGCCCCAGAGACTCATCCTGTGGGGAGCGTCCCATCCAGCTGCCGTACATCCCCCGGAGGCGCAAGCAGCGCCGGTGCATCCACCAGATTCCTGCAGGTGGCGTCACGACAAGTAAGAATTATCCCCATCTGTTCAATTCCCCTTTTGATCTGACCACCGGGCCCCACAGCCTCAGGCGCGGAACCGTGATGAAGGCTGCAACGCCTGAGACGTGAGAACCCGGCTACGGTGAGTCATACGTCCATCTTGCCCTGGAAGAGCTCCCCCCATCACTGACCATGATCTCCCATCTTTTATACTCTTTAGCATATCTACGAGCACGCGCAGACTGTACCATTCAATCTCCCTTGTGACCATCAGCCATAGGATATTGAATGAATGTTGAATAGTTTCTATAACTTGCTTGTCATGGGATGTATATCCCGAGAAGTGCAGCCCATATATAACAATACAACAGTCATTGAAAGACCCCTGCCTGTCATAACATATAACAATGCAACATTCATTGAAAGACTCTTGCCTGTCATAAGATATATATCAATACAATCAGTCATTGAAAGTCTTTTGCCTGTCATAAAATACATATTATGAGGACATGCAGGCCGTGTTCTCATCTTAGTAGCATAATGTGAAAGAGAGTTCCCCCTTTTTTTTATATATATTTCAACCTTGTACTGATATATTATATGGAATGATATAAGACCTGTGGTCACTTATTCTAATTATGATTACCTGTTCTATACCTATTCTATTCACATCCACACACCATTCTTATCACATTGGTATCACATTAACACACACACAGACGCAGCCAGCCATGAACACACACACAGACGCAGCCAGCCATGAACACACACACAGACGCAGCCAGCCATGAACACACACAGACACAGCCAGCCATGAACACACACACAGACACAACCAGCCATGAACACACACACAGACACAACCAGCCATGAACACACACACAGACGCAGCCAGGCATGTACACACACACACCCAGACGCAGCCAGGCATGTACACACACACAGCCAGGCATGCACACACAGACGCAGCCAGGCGTGTACACACGCACACAGACGCAGCCAGGTGTACACACGCACACAGACGCAGCCAGGCGTGTACACACGCACACAGACGCAGCCAGGCGTGTACACACGCACACAGACGCAGCCAGGCGTGTACACACGCACACAGACGCAGCCAGGCGTGTACACACGCACACAAGACGCAGCCAGGCGTGTACACACGCACACAGACGCAGCCAGGCATGTACACACGCACACAGACGCAGCCAGGCGTGTACACACGCGCACACAGACGCAGCCAGGCGTGTACACACGCGCACACAGACGCAGCCAGGCGTGTACACACGCGCACACAGACGCAGCCAGGCGTGTACACACGCGCACACAGACGCAGCCAGGCGTGTACACGAGCGCACCCAGGCGCAGGCAGGCGTGTACACGCGCGCACTAGGCGCAGGCAGGCGGTGTACCAACGGCGCGCACCCAGGCGCAGCCAGGCGTGTACACGCGCGCACCCAGGCGCAGCCAGGTGTGTACACGCACGCACCCAGGCCGCAGCCAGGCGTGTACACGCGCGCACCCAGGCGCAGCCAGGCGTGTACACGCGCGCACCCAGGCGCAGCCAGGCGTGTACACGCGCGCGCACCCAGGCGCAGTCAGGCGTGTACACGCGCGCACAGGCCACAGGCGTGCACACGCGCGCGCGCGCACACAGGCGCAGCCAGGCGTGTACACGTGCACGCGCACACAGGCGCAGCCAGGCGTGTACACGCACGCGCACACAGGCGCAGTCAGGTGTGTACACGCGCGCGCACACAGGCGCAGCCAGGCGTGTACACACGCGTGCACACAGGCGCAGCCAGGCGTGTACACACAGACACAGCCAGGCGTGTACACACGCGCGCACACACAGATGCAGCCAGGCGTGTACACACGCGCGCGCACACACAGACACAGCCAGGTGTGTACACACAGACGCAGCCAGGCGTGTACACACGCGCGCGCACACACACAGACACAGCCAGGCGTGTACACACAGACGCAGTCAGGCGTGTACACACGCGCGCAGACACAGACGCAGCCAGGAGTGTACACACGCGCGCACAGACACACACACGCGCACACAGACGCAGCCAGGCGTGTACACACGCGCGCACAAACACACACACGCACACACACACACAGACGCAGCCAGGCGTGTACACACAGACGCAGCCAGGCGTGTACACATGCGCGCAAACACACTGACGCAGCCAGGCGTGTACACACGCGCGCACACACACAGACGCAGCCAGGCGTGTACACACGCGCCCACAGACACACACGCGCACACAGACGCAGCCAGGCGTGTACACATGCGCGCACACAGGCGTGTACACATGCACGCACCCAGGCGCAGGCAGGCGTGTACACATGCGCGCACCCAGGCGCAGGCAGGCATGTACACGCGCGCACCCAGGCGCAGGCAGGCGTGTACACGCGCGCACCTAGGCGCAGCCAGGCGTGTACACATGCGCGCACCCAGGCGCAGGCAGGCGTGTACACCGCGCGCACCCAGGCGCAGGCAGGCGTGTACACGCGCGCACCCAGGCGCAGGCAGGCGTGTACACGCGTGCAGCCAGGCGTGTACACGCGCGCGCACACAGGCGCAGCCAGGCGTGTACACGCGCGTGCACACAGGCGCATACACGTGCGCACACAGGCGCAGCCAGGCGTGTACACGCGCGCGCGCACACACACAGACGCAGCCAGGCGTGTACACGCGCGCGCACACAGGCGCAGCCAGGCGTGTACACACGCGCGCACACACACAGACACAGCCAGGCGTGTACACACAGATGCAGCCAGGCGTGCACACACAGACGCAGCCAGGCGTGCACACACTCGCACACAGACGCAGCCAGGCGTGTACACACACACACAGACACACACACGCACACAGACACAGCCAGGCGTGTACACACACATACACACACAGACACACGCACACGCACACAGCCAGGCATGTACACACACACTCACACAGACACACACACACGCACACAGCCAGGCATGTACACACACACGCACACACACACGCAGCCAGGCGTGTACACACGCGCGCACAGACACACACACGCGCACACAGACGCAGCCAGGCGTGTACACACGCGCACACAGACACACACGCACGCACACACACAGGCGCAGCCAGGCGTGTACACACGCGCGCACACACACAACACAGACGCAGCCAGGCGTGTACACACGCGCGCACAGACACACACACGCGCACACAGACGCAGCCAGGCATGTACACACGCGCGCACAGACACACACACGCGCACACAGACGCAGCCAGGCGTGTACACACGCGTGCACACAGGCGCAGCCAGGCGTGTACACAGACGCAGCCAGGCATGTACACACGCCGCACACAGGCGCAGCCAGGCGTGTACACATCGCGCCAAGCGCGCACACACAGACCAGCAGCCAGGCGTGTACACACGCGCACACACGGGCACAGCCAGGCGTGTACACATGCGCACACACACAGACGCAGCCAGGCGTGTACACACGACGCAGCTAGGCGTGTACACACGCGCGCACACACACAGATGCAGCCAGGCGTGTACACACAGACGCAGCCAGGCGTGCACACACGCGACACACAGACGCAGCCAGGCTGTACACACACACACAGACACATACACACACAGACGCCAGCCAGGCATGTACATACACAACCACACAGACACACACACGCACACGCACACAGCCAGCATGTACACACACACGCACACACACACGCCAGCCAGGCGTGTACACACGCGCGCACAGACACACACACCGCACACAGACACAGCCAGGCATGTACATACGCGCGCACAGACACACCACCACTGCACACAGACGCAGCCAGGCGTGTACACACGCGCACACAGACGCAGCCAGGTGTGTACACACGCTCGCACACACACAGACGCAGCCAGGCGTGTACACACACGTGCACACACACAGACGCAGCCAGGCGTGTACACACGCGCGCACACCACAGACGCAGCCAGGGTGTACACACGCGCGCACAGCACACACACACGCACACAGATGCAGCCAGGCGTGTACACACACATACACACACAGACCACACACACGCACACAGACGCAGCCAGGCGTGTACACACACATACACAGACACACACACACGCACACGCACATAGACGCAGCCAGGTGTGTACACACCACATACACACGACACAGCCAGGCATGTACACACGCACACACAGACACAGCCAGGCATGTACACACACACACAGACACTGCCAGGCATGTACACACACACACAGACACTGCCAGGCATGTACACACACACAGACACAGCCAGGCATGGATACACGCACACACAGACACAGCCAGGCATGTACACACACAGACACAGCCAGGAATGGATACACGCACACACAGACACAGCCAGGCATGTGCACACGCACCACACACACACAGCCAGGCATGTAAACACACACAGACACAGCCAGGCATGTACACATGCACGCACACACAGACACAGCCAGGCATGTACACACGCAAGCACACAGACACAGCCAGGCATGTACACACATGCACGCACACACAGACACAGCCAGGCATGTACACACATGCACGCACACACACACAGCCAGGCATGGATACACACAACACACACCAGACACACGCGAAGGCATGAGATACACGCACACACACAGACACAGCCAGGCATGTACACACACACGCACAGACACAGCTAGGCATGTACACACACACGCACAGACACAGCCAGGCATGTACACACACACACACAGACACAGCCAGGCATGTACACACACACACACACACACAGCCCTCAAGGCATGTACACACACACAGATGCAGCCAGTCATGTACACACACACACACACAGCATTAGTTTTAGATAAAGAATGAACACATCGACTGTTTGCTCACCTCCCTCTTGATGGTGTCCCATTCAGCTCCTCCATGGCGGGAATCTAATGGAGCAGGGCGCGCTGCATGATGTCACAGCTTGCAGACATGGCCACTGCTCAGAGCCCTGTCTGTCAGCAGTGACGCAGCCGGCCCTGCTCACAAACAGAAGGTGCCAGCCGTCCAAACAACAAGCGGAGGGTCCTGCGGGCAGCCATGAAGAGCTGAGAGCCAACATTGGCAGAGACCGGCCCAGCTGCCTAGAATGGCGCCTGTCAAGCGCTCCGGTCTTGAGGGTGAGTGCAATTTAATTATGTAAGCACTCCTCAGGACTTTGCTGCAGCCAGCCTGTGCCGGCCGCTGGGTGACATTAAGGCTATTGTTTGCATGATAAATCACCGGTGGCCGCATCCCGCACTAAGAATAGCCGCGGCCGCCAGTGATTTACTTTTGCATTGTTGTTGACAACACGCCCTGAACTGTTACCGGCCCAGGGGGCAAATGCCTCCCTGCCACCTGGCCCAGCCTGCCCCTGATGGATACTATGTGTGTCTGCTCACAGAGATGTAACACAGCTGAAGATGTTCACTGTGGATTACATCAGAGGGAGGTTTTTTTTGTTAATTAAAGATAGGAACCAGAGTTGTCTTGTGTTTTGTACTGTATCTATTAAAATATCTTTTCGCTTTGTTGTGTTTTTTTTTTACTGTTCACTGGAAATTCATGACTGGGTCCAATATTGGCCTGACACCATGAATTTAGTATAAACGTAGTGCCAGCTGACTTTACAAAGCTGGCATTAACCCTTTCATTACCCGAAGTGCCGCACCACCACTAGGGCCACTGGAAGAGATTGGTAAAGTACCTAAAAATGGCACTACAGATGAATGCGCCAATTTCAGGGGTGGCTATGGGCTGCTATTTTCAGTGTGGCGGGCCCAGAATGCTTGTGTGGCGCCCCTGCGACTAGGCGCCACAGGGTGGTATTACACTTTAATATAAAAATTGTGTTTTTCTTTCCCTGTAAGGCCATCAGCTCAGGGTTCACTTTAGGGAGTCTGAATTTACACCCACTTAGGACCGCACCACTTAGAATAGGGGGAAACCGATGATTTCGTAGGTCCCATAGGGTGGGGGCGGAGCCTAGAATAGAGGAGAGTGATAGTGGACAGTTTACCTCAGACGGTGCTGGGAAGGCAGACAGAGTGGTCAGGCCTGACAGCCCAGCTGAAAGGAGGGTGCCCCATCTCTAAGTGGGGACCCAGGACAGAAGGCAATGGACCAGGACAGGTTGGAGCCAACTGGTCACGTTGGGGAACATCGGCATTGCGGGTAGGCAAAGTAGTCACGCGTTTATCACTGACTATAGACCGACGAGCTGCAGGCCCAACATAACCGGGTTGCCATATGCACCACAAGGTACCTCACCCCTCAGGACCACAACAGATCCATAACCGGTGGGGTAAGGGCCCGATTACTGACGTCGGGGGAGAGTTTGGACTCCTCTTAAAACCGGGAAAGGATAACCGAGCCTTACTGAAGGAGATCAGGGGACTGGCGGGAGAGCTCTCAAAGGGTGGAGAGACAGAAGAAAAGTTTATCCCAGAAAGCCATGGAAAGAAAGACATCTAGAGACTCCATTACAGGGAACTGGAGCTGGTGACCGACCCCCGGTAAACCGGATTGTACTGTATACCATTAACATCTGCCGGTACCTATTAAAGTGGAGTAAATGTACTTTGGACTCTGTTTCCTTACTGCGGTGCCAGGAGGGCTCAGCAACAGCAGCAGCTCAGCAGAGGGGTAAGAACTGCAGCAGCACCATCATCATTGCTGCCCTCCCTCATCATTTTCCTACAATTGCTGCCCTGAGGGAAAGCTCCACCTGTGGGGAGCTGTACCACACTCTGGTGCCTCAACCATCACCTCAGTGGCCGGCTGGCAGCGGTACCATCTTACTGGACACTACAGGTGGCGTCATGATCCTCTGTAAATAATCCCTTAATCCCCCATCATCAACATCTACCCCCAGTTGAACACCAGGGCACCACACCGGGATCCCGACCATCCGTGACTCCCTACTCAGCAGTCCCGATACCCATTCCTTAGCTCTGGTTGATTCACTTGGGCCTTACCATAGTGAGAATACCAGCCCCAGTTGCCTTTGTTTTACCTTGCCTAGAGATGAAAAAAAATAGGTCCAAAAACAGATTTAAAAATAATGGGCTTCCATTACCATACCATACCATAGCTGTCTATACCAAGTCACTGTTATCCTGATCCTGGTATTGTCCCCCCCCCTTACCTATCCTCTGTTTATTTTTGAGTTATAATAAAATTAACATTGGATTTTTCTCATTTATAATTATGTAATATATAATATTAATGTCAATTATAAATATGCCACAGTTTAGGATGTTGTTTGTAATATATGGACTATAACACAGATGCCAGACTGTATGATAAACCTTACTTTAATAATATTTGTGTAAGTAAATGCAAATGATTATTTTATATTTACCGTATATACTCGTGTATAAGCCGACCTGTATATAAGCCGACCCCCTACTTTTGCCCCCAAAACCTGGGAAAACCTATTGACTCTGTATAAGCCGAGGGTGGACCCCAGCACAGGTATACAGCCCCCAGCAGTGTGGTATACAGCAGCCCCAGAGGTATATACAGCAGCCCCAGAGGTAGTATACAGCAGCCCCAGAGGTTATACAGCAGCCCCAGTGGTATATACAGCCCCAGTGGTATATACAGCCCCAGTGGTATACCGAGCAGCCCCAGAGGTATATACAGCCCCAGTGGTAGTATCCAGCAGCCCCAGAGGTATATACAGCCCCAGTGGTAGTATCCAGCAGCCCCAGTGGTAGTATACAGCCCCAGTGATAGTATCCAGCAGCCCCAGAGGTATATACAGCCCCAGTGGTAGTAAACAGCCCCCCCCCTCCTTATCATGCCCCCCCAGGCTGCGGCAGCTGTCAAAATAACAAACACTTTATACATCACCTTCCGGCGCAGCTCCTCCGCTCCTCCGGTCCCGACTTCTTCTTCTTCTTGTGCGGCTTCTGTGACCGCGCGCAGGAAATGACGTCATCTCCTGCGCCCGGTCACATGACACCGGCACAAGCAGGAAGAAGAAGTCGGGACCGGAGGAGCGGAGGAGCTGCGCCGGAAGGTGATGTATAAAGTGTTTGTTATTTTGACAGCTGCCGCAGCCTGGGGGGGGTACATGATAAGGAGGGGGGGCTGTTTATTACTACTGGGGGACCCATAATAAGGAGGGGGGGCTGTGTATTGCAATATGCACGGCATCCCCCCGCCGTTGATGGACGGGTGGATGCCGTGCATATTCATTGCACTAATGAGGCGGCCCCACGTGACGCCTGCGGTCACCGCGCCCTTTGCCTCTCGCCCCCTCCAGCCCCCGGTCCACCCCCACAGCATACCGTATGACCCGTGTATAAGCCGAGGGGGGGACTGTTCAGCCCAATTTTTGGGCTGAAAAACTCGGCTTATACACGAGTATATACGGTATCTCTTTTACTGCTCAGTTGCTGTGAAAGTATTGACTTGTATGCACTTCTTTATACTAATAAAAATATTTGAACATAAAAATAATGGGCTTCCCTGTATTTTGATTTCAAGCCAAGGTAAAACCAGGGCAGCTAGTGGTGGCAGCTGTAGCTGTTCACTTTATCTGTGCTGAAAATTAAAACTACCGTGGAGCATTAGGCAATTTTGAAATTGATTTATTTATTTTTACAGTACTCTATGTATGAGGGACCCAACAGCCAATCATTAATGCTTTCATAGAGAATATGTGTCTTTGATTGGCTGCTGCAGTGACCTTAAACCAGCCCATACATTCTATCTTTCTGTATGACAGCATCTGTGATTGGATGTTAGGCCCCTCAACAGTGAATTATCTCTGAAGTTAATGTGCGGCACCAGAAGTAGAAGTAGAGGGACAGTGGGACATGGGACGCAGGAAGGTGGGAGACCGGTAAGTATGATGATGATGTGTAATAATGATATACTTTATTTTACTGCCCCAAGCACCCATTTTATAACTTTAAAGTTTGAGTTTGGGGTTTCGACTCAAGCTTGAGTCACGTTTGGGCCCTAACCCAGACTTTAACCCCTTAACCTCTGAGCCTTTTTTTACCCTAATGACCGGGCCATTTTTACAATTTTGACCAGTGTCACTTTATGAAGTAATATCTCTGGAATGCTTTAACAGATCCCAGTAATTCTGAGAATGTTTATTTGTGAGATATTCAACTTAATGTTAGTGGTAAATTTAGGATGATAGTTTTTGCATTTATTTGTTGAAAAATTTAAACTTGGTGAAATATTAGTATAATGAACACCATATACAACAATGCACCCACTGGGAGATTGGGTGCGCCGTCAGCCACTCAGATATAAATATAAACGAAGAAATAGAGTTTTAGCTGGATTATATCAAATGATTTTATTATTAAAAGACTTGGAGGGCGGATGGAGAAGGTGGTCAGTCGCCCCAACACCAATGATACAGTGGAATTAACCCCTTCCCGACCTGTGACCCACTGTTTGGGCCATGAAAGTCGGTGTGTTCCCGACCTATGGCCCAGGGGATGGGCCACGCAATGATCGGGCTCCTGCGGCGCGTGTGAAGGGGGTCACTCAGGTGTCACAGTTGCTACTTCAACATGACAACCTGTAGTTGACCCCACAGGGGGTGGATCAACCCCCCCGTGCCCAGGACCCCTCCGATCGGCAGTGTAAAACTGAAACTGCCGATCGGAGCGAATCAGACAGATTACCCCTTCAGATCTGATTGGAGCTCTCCAATCAGATCTGGACAGGCGGATCGGCGTGTGCCCTCCCCTACTCAGCCCCACCTGCTCCAGGACACATTAGGGGCCCCCCCTTCTCTCCCATCCGCCCTCCCGCCCCTCCGATCATATTTATCTGCAGGCGGGCTGCACCGCTGGTGCACCCGCCGGTCATCCCTTTCTGCGCCCCACCCCCTTCCTCCTCCAGCCACCCCTGTGTCTTGTCTCCCCTCCCTCCAGCCCCCCCCGTGTCCGGCTTGCCCCCCACGTCCCCGCCATCCACCCGCCCTCCTCCTTCTGTAATGCATCTGCCGGCGGGCTCATGCGGCGGTCAGCCTGCAAAGCCCCCTCTCCCCCTGCTCATCCCCCCCCCTTCCCTGCTCACTCTCTCCCCCTGCCTAGCCCCCCACCTCTAGCCCCGCTCTCCTATTCCGGCGGGCTGCACGCGCCGGTGCACCCGCCCATCGGCCTCCTCTGCAGCTCTGGTGTGGCCCCTCCTCCTCTCAGGGGCTCCTCCTCCTCATCGGTGGGTAAGTATGAATGAATAGATGGATGGGTGAATGGATGGATGTGTGCATGTGTGGATGTGTGCATGTGTGGATGTCAGCGTGCGTGGATGTCAGCGTGCGTGGATGTCAGCGTGCGTGGATGTCAGCGTGCGTGGATGTGTGCGTGCGTGGATGTGTGCGTGCGAGGATGTGCGTGCATGGACGTGTGCGTGCGTGAATGTCCGCATGGGTGGATGTCCGCATGCGTGGATGTCCACGTGCGTGGATGTCAGCGTGCGTGGATGTCAGCGTGCGTGGATGTCAGCGTGCGTGGATGTGTGCGTGGATTGTGCGTGCGTGGATTGAGGATGTGCATGGATGTAGATGTGCGTGGATGTGTGCGTGCGTGGATGCATGCGTGCGTGGATGCGTGCGTGGATGCGTGCGTGCGTGGATGCGTGCGTGGATGTCAGCGTGCGTGGATGTCAGCGTGCGTGGATGTCAGCGTGCGTGGATGTCAGCGTGTGTGGATGTCAGCGTGCGTGTGTGGATGTGTGCGTGGATGTGCGTGCGTGGATGAGGATGTGCATGGATGTAGATGTGCGTGGATGTGTGCGTGGTGTGCGTGCGTGGATGCGTGCGTGGATGTGTGTGTGCATGCATGGATGTCAGCGTGTGTGCGTGGATGTCAGCGTGTGTGCGTGGATGTCAGCGTGTGTGCGTGGATGTCAGCGGTGTGTGCGTGGATGTCAGCGTGTGTGTGTGGATGTGTGCGTGCATGGATGATGGGTGCATAGGTGGATGGATGGGTGCAACAAGGGATCAAGTTTCTCTTGTAGTCTCTGGGATCATAGTCATGGTGCACTGTATGACAGATCATTGTCATACAGTGCATCATAACTCTGACCCCAGAGGCTCTACGAAGAGGACACTTGATCCCTTGCTGCAGTCTCTGGATTGAGCAGAGACAATCGAGCATCGTGAGACCTTCGTTGTGGACTACGTCTGAGGCGATCGAGCGTCGTCGGACCTTTGTTGTGAACTACGTCGGATCTTTATAATAAAGATGGAGTCCGAATTTTGTTTGTGTTTTTTTTTTTTTTCAAATAAAAAGATTTTTCTCTGGTGTATTTCTTTGACTATTTACTAGAGATTCCTAATGGCGGGGTCTAACATTGGCCCAACATTATGAATCTCGGGCTTAGTGCCAGCTGACAATAAAAAAGCTGGCATTAACCCCTTTATTACCCAGTTTGCCACCGGCACCAGAACAACTGGAAGAGTCTGGGTACAGCGCCAGAAAATGGTGCTTCAATGAACGAGCCATTTTCTGGGGTGGCTGCGGGCTGCAATTCGCACATGGGGGGCCCAGAATGCTTGGGCCTCTCTATGCTGCGGATTCCATCCCCCAGCTGCCTAGTTGTACCTGGCTGGACCAAAAATATGGCGGAGCCCCATGTCATTTTTTTTCTAGAATTAGTTCTAGAAAAAAGAAAAAAAAAAGGGCTTTTCTGTATTGCACATGTGAAAATGAAAGAATTGAGGCTAAAATAACATTTTTGATGAAAAAAATTAAAATATCCATATTTTGTTTCCACTTTGCTTTAGTTCCTGTGAAGCACCTGAAGGGTTATAATCTTTTTGAATGTACTTTTGAGTAGCTGTAGGGGTGCAGTTTTGGAATGGTGTCACTTTTGGGTGTTTTCTGTCATGTACACCCCTCAAAGAGACTTCAAATGTGATGTGGTCAGAAAAAAAATGGTTTTGTAAATTTTGGTTGAAAAATGAAAAATTGCTCATGAACTTTGAACACTTATAACTTCCTAACAATTTTTTTTTTTTTCCAAAATTGTGCTGACGTGAAGTAGACATGTGAGAAATATTATTTAATAACTATTTTGTGTCACATAACTCTCTGGTTTAGCAGAAAAAAAACGCAAAAATTATCGACCTAAATTTAATACTAGCATGAAGCCCAATATGTCACAAAAAAACAATCTCAGAATCGCTAGGATCCGTTGAAGCGTTCCAGAGTTATACAGTAACCTCATAAAGGGACACTGGTTAGAATTGCAAAAAATGCCAAGGTCTTTAGGGTCAAAATAGGCTGGGTCTTGAAGGGGTTAAAATCACATCAACATATGCGTACAAGGTATCATAAAATGGTGATCACCAATACAAGCAATACGTTTTCACAGAAAATGCACTACAAGGGCCATTGTCCATACAAATTAACAGTTCATAAGTTACAAAAAGAGAGCAGTCAGCCCTCTATTAACAATCACAGGGTATTAAACGTGAATTCACTTCATCTATATAACCCATACGAATGCTGCATGAGTATTCAGAGCATGACCATACATAGTATTAAAGGCAATGATTTACAATGTACAGCCCCATTTCAAAATCAACATTTAGTTCAATGAACCCATATAGTTACCACAAGTATCACAAGTGGCGAGTAACCGAGACAGGGGAAGGTCAAGGCTGTGTTTGCCTATGGCGTTTCGTGGCCTAGAGAGCACCTATGGCCACTTCATCAGGGGGAGGTATAAAAGGACTGCCTGGAGGCCCCCTACTTATACTGCTGTCTATCTGCGTAACCGCGCACCGGAGGTGACGCTGACGAGTGGTCACGTGACCGGAAGTGAGGCGTCGGTCGCACCCGCGTCACCGCGGGGCGGGCCACATGCGTCACTGCGTCACATAACCACTCATGATGCGTTGCCGCGGCAACCACACTCAACCCGCCCACACGAGGCACACAACCACTATGGCTCAGTATTACCAGGGACGCATCACCAAAGTACAGAGCTGTGGATAATAGCGTGCCTGGGGGGCAGGAAGCGGGCAGCGGCAGCGCAACCATAATACAATAAACATAGGACTAAGTGCAAGAAGATCATACACAGCACAGAAACCATAACATATTATAGAAAAAAACACATTTGTTTATCCATTATAGTCCATGTATTCATCATGTCTTCATATGTGTCAAGGCACTCAGATAGAATGTTCATGGTGCAACTTTAGATAAACACAGCAGTACCGAGGGTTCCTCCAGGCGCAAGGCAGCCTGTAACCACAGAAATAAACACCCATAATAACAAATAAAATTTGGTCTAAGACCATTTACCAAGTAGGTTTAGGGTATTTATACCCCAACCTAATCCAAACAGCGACGGCTAAAGGACGGAGGCAAAACTAAGGTGTTCGTTATGGCCATGTGGTGACATAATATTAAGGGACACTACCCATTGTGTTTCTTTGTGCCAACAATTTCCTAGTATTACCACCCGAATCCCCCCATGGATAGCATCAATTGCCCTGAACATTAGGGAGGAAGGATCACCATCATGGTGTTCTAGGAAATGTCAGGGTAGTGTATTAAGGTGGTCTTGTCTGTCACTTGTGGAGCCACCAGAACGTCCTTTACATGTTCCCTCACTCTCCTCCTTAGCTCCCTAGATGTCATACCAATTTATATCGGCTGGCAGGCGCATGTGGCATAATAGATCACATTGCATGACCCGAATGACATATATTCTTTGATATTATATGTATGGGAGCCATCGGAGGAGGTGAAGGAATTGATGCGCAGGACGTTCGGGCAGGCTACACAGTGACCACAAGGAAAGCATCCACGATGGGGACCTGCAGAGCCAAAGGGGTTTGTAGGAGCAGGGACATAATGGATCCTGACCAAGATATCACGTAAATTGCGTGAATGTCGGGCAGTCAGCAGGGGCCTATCAGATAGTGTCTCCTTTAGTATGGGATCTGATCGGAGGATTGGCCAGTGTCTATTCAGCACATCACGCAACACCCCCAACCCTGGTTGAAGGTGGAAATAAATCGAGTCAGTTGTGCCAAATCAGCCTCTACCGCTTTGTCCATAAAACAAATCGTTGCGTGATTTATGTTTAGCTCTCAAGTATGCCCTCTTGACCGACTTGTTGCTATATCCCTTCTCCCTAAAGCGTTGTTTTCAATTCTACCACCCGCATCTCAAAAACCTCCTCGAGGAGCAAATCCACCTCCTCTGAAGGAATTGTTCAGTGGAGATGGCACGAATTGTTGAAGCAGTGTGGGCCGAACTCGCATGCAAAAGAGAATTTACAGATGTGGATTTCCGATATACATCCGTATGTAAAGTATTATCGGAACCCATGGTAATACAAATATCTAAAAACTTAATTTGTTTCACATCAGACTTATATGTAAGTCTGATGTTGATGTCATTACTTGCGAGACGGCCCAAAAAGGTCTCCAACTGCTCCACCCCGCCCCCCACAAAGTCAGTAAATCATCTATATACCTCCAACAGCACTGCACATGAGTGTCGGCCGGACCGGTCCCCTCAAACAACAAAACCCTCTCCCAGTACCCCAGGAAAAGGTTTGCGTATGAGGGGGCACAGGCCATGCCCATGGCAGTGTCATGGGTCTGTAAAATAGTAGTGATCTCTGAATACAAAGAAATTGTGGGTAAGGGCGAAGTGGAGCAGCTCGAGAATCAATTCACGTAAGGTGCCGTCTTGTCTACTAGCCAATAGAAAGAAGCGGGCGGCCTCCAGACTATCCTCGTGGCATATGCAAATATAAAGGGACTCCACATCCGCAGTAACCAATATGGTTCCAGGTTCCACAAAGATCCCGTCGGTCTGCCTTAGGATATCCCCAGTGTCACGAATATAAGAGGGTAAATTTTCCACAAATGGTTTCAAATAGTGGTCAATAAACTGACACACTGGGTTACATAAACCCTCTATACCAGACACAATGGGATGTCCCGGCGAAGTGACGGGATCCTTGTGGATCTTAGGTAGTAAATATAATGTCGGTATCTTTGGATACCTGACTGTCAGGCTCTTCACAACCTGTTTTGTAATTATACCTTTATCACACGTCAGGCAGCCCCAGGTCCTTCAGTCCTAGGAACGAGCGAGACAGCGCGGGACATCGTCGGACAGGTGAGCATGTTTTTCTTTTATCTTTAACCCTTTAACTAAATTTCACTTCCGCAATGTATGTATATACATTGCGGAAGTGATATTAGATGGTAAGGAACAATTTTAGTGTACTGAGCATGCTCAGTACACTAAAATCAGGCCCGAGGAACGATCCTGTGTTTCCTCGGACCCGTGCTCAATAGGCCCCCGTGTTAATGGGCGTGGATCATGTCGGATCTGACAAAAATCGGATGGCAATAAGGCCAAATCCGATCAAATCCGTGGCCCATAGGGATACATGGGGGTTAAATCGGATCCGTGGCTGTCCATTTTACAACAGACAGCCACGGATCCAAGACAATCGTAATGTGAAAGCAGCTTAAGCTCAAGTAAGTCAGATAGGGGTGGACACACTTTAAGATCAATTGCACACACAAAAGGTCAAAAATAGACCTCTATACGCTCACTGCTTGTTAAAGTACAGTTGTTATTTAGTGAAAGTAAACAATACACTTATTTGTGATTAAACAACTGTGGTGTTGAGTTTGCATGTCAAATCAGCAGTTTCACAGATGTTCAGTCATATACCGTATATACTCGCGTATAAGCCGAGTTTTTCAGCCCAAAAATTGGGCTGAAAAGTCCCCCCCTTGGCTTATATGCGAGTCACTGTATTAGGGATGGGCGAATCTACTCGTTAGGACTCGTTACTTGCGAGTAGTACGAAACTCGCAGGAGTCGGTACTCTGCGAGTTTCCCAGCGATTACTCGCACAGTAACGAGTCCAATGCAAGTCAATGGCAATCCTAGTTTTGTCAGAGTTTACTTTTTCTCACTTGTCTAGTCTTGCTATATCACATCGTTATGTAGCTTGAATCTCCCCAAATCGTTTAAACAATCACACCCTTCACGGATACCCGCTGTCAGTAGCGAGTCTGAGCGAGTCTGAGCGAATTTACGAATCTGAGTCCTGTATACTGTATTCGGGACTCGTGAATACAGAATCTGTTATGTTCCGACAAGTCCACCCTCGGCTTATACACGAGTCAATAGGTTTTCCCAGGTTTTGGGGGCAAAAGTAGGAGGGTCGGCTTATACAGTCGCTTATACACAGTATATACGGTTTATAGCCATTTTTTTAGTAGATAAATGGAAAAGGTCGCACTAACTTTCTGTAGACCTTCTACTGCATACTGTAAGCAAACACAATCTTCATCCTGCGTTGGAAACATTTGAACAATGTCATTACATCCACAATTGCGTTGCTTCTATAGCTTAATTGTTTTCTCATACATCCAAACACGTTTCTATGGTCCTCATGTCATCCGGGGATAGTTGAAAACAATGGCCTTGCGTGGTTATACTGTACAGACATCAGTGTATAATGTCTAAGTGTGCTGCAAGAGATGTATACACCTGTTACCAACAAGTTGCTTAGTGTTACCCGATCCAGTGTTATGAGTTCTCCAGGCTGCGGCTCACCTTCATGTCATTGCCCCATGACTTAGATAAATACACCAGGCACTCCCATGTAGTGAAAAAGGAAATCTCTTTAGCCATTGAATAGGATTGCTCACAATACATCATTTAGCACTCTACATGCAGATACATTATTGACAAAGGTCTGGAGTAATACCAAAACATCTTGGTTTGTGCATCACTGAATTAGAGATTTCCTTTTTCCATATTTAGGAGTGCCTGGTGTATTTATCTTGGCTAAAATGGTTTGGAAACCTACCTGAGCACCCCATACCTGACAGTAGTGCCTTGTTATTTTTCTCAAGATAGCCCCATTACTTAGTGCTATGCGACCGCCTTTTTCTCAGCTGCTTTTTATGAACAAGGAGGCCACTTTGTGGCTGTGACACATCACTTCCAGTTACGTCACTTCCGGTTTCCAGATTGTTAAGCGTCATCATGATCACATCACTTCTGGTGGGCGGAATGCATTAGTGGAAGCTTGTATTGCTTTCAGGTTTCAGTGGCTGTCTGGTGCCCAAGCAAGCATTGGGTGCACAGGATCACATGAACCCTGTTCTATCCACCCAAAAAGGCTGCGGACAACACAGACATTCTGCGTATCAAAAGAGGATGCATCTTAGCATTCCATAATGCTTGGTTTAGGCTGGATGTTAGTACTACAGCACCATAATCAGGTAGGAAAAGTGGGTTACTGCCTAATTAGTACCAGGCAAAGGTGCATCAATCAAATTTTTTTTTAGTTTTAACAAGGACAAGATGTTAAAATGGACCCAAAAATTGGTTGGGCAATTTGTCATGAGTACGCTGATACATCATATGTGGCGGAAAACCACTGTTTTGGCTCACAGAAGGGCTCTGAAGGAGGAATGACATTTTGGAATGCAAATTTTGATGGAATGGTCTGTGAGTGTTAGGCCACAAACAGTGGAAACTCCCCAGAATTGACCCCATTTTGACAAATAGACCCCTCCATGGTCCAGTGATATTGTTTCCCACCATTTTCAGCCATGGCCTGGATGGTTGTCACACTTTATCATGGTACTCTGCTGCCAGTCGGTCTTAGGGGGGGTCACAGGGGCTACTCCTTTAGGCATATTCTCCGCCACCACCTGCCCCAGCCCCAGCACACTCCATCATGGCCACTGCTAAAGAGGATGATGGAGGAACTAGGCAACGACAGCCCTCCTAGGACAGACAGGACCAGGACAATCTTAGGGAACATTGACATGCCCTGTGGATTTCGGTTCATCTAGCCGGCCAACCCACTGACACTTTGGCCAAACCTGATGTCAACTTCTATTCAGTTCGGCCTCCTCCTGCCACTTTTCAAATTGGACGGGGGTGCTAACCAGACATACGCCATGAGGACTTGAAGAAAAAAGATATTCCAATAGGTGATACACCAACAACAATTAGAAAAGGGGGGAATCCAACATACGACAACTGCAAACCACCCCTTCATGCCCCGCAAATTCATGAAAGTGAAATTCATGAAAAAGACAAAGATGGTACCTTGACTTTGACGAAGATTGTCATGTTGCATGATGTAGCAGTTGACTTAGCACTGATGTTTAGTGCCATGTTACTCTAGGATCCAATTCCACTTATCATGCTGGAATGCCACAATCTTGCCTTGGGTGTACTGGTCGAGAAAGCCATAAGCCTTAAGCCCATGCAGCCAGTCCCAGATGACGGCATCTTGGTGTTAATGGGGAATGGGATCCAGTAGCTGTGACACCGGCTGTAGCTGGAATCCAGCAAGACATGCTGCTAGATTATCTGCAGTCTGACATATAGTGTCGTGGTCTTGTCTGCCATCTGGTAAGAGTCATCTAACTGCTGGAACTTACTCCTCAGGTCCACATCTTACATCGGAGCACAGGATTGGATTCCCATCTCATGCAGTTGCAGCCCAAACTGGGAAGTGCAATGGAGTTCCAGGTGATATAAGTCTCATCTACTCTTCATGATGCAATTCTGAGTCTCCACCAGAAAAGTACTGCAGAATGTAGATAACATACTGTGAGCCACTGGGAATGCACAGGTAAGATGGTAGGAGATGCTGACAAAGTTCATGAGGTTTGGGTGTTTTCTTTCCCTAAGGGCCCACCTCTTCTATTGAGTGACATGATTCAGACCGAGCAATCAATGCTGGAGTTGAATGGTTGCACACTAGTTTTGCCTTATGCCTAGCTGCTAATTAATTCTCTATGTGATGCCACAAGGTATAACAATGGGGTTGGTGGTTACTTATTTGCAGTCATTATTGAAGCAAGACATCTTTGCAGGAAACATATTGATGAAAATAAATAAGTTATTCAGGTTACACCATTCACCACCAATTCATCTGGAATGCTGAATGGCTACTGGGCACTGCAGAAATGCAGGACAACTGTAATATGAATTATACATGAAATGTGAGATCAGTGGGTACAGTGTTGCAAATGTATGTAAAGTGCGATGGAATTAATAAGTGCTATAATAAATTAATACATAATTATTGAGTGGAATTATTATTATGACATTAAATAACGATTGCTTATTTTTAATAAACAATAGCCATGCTATGGAGTTTCTTCAGTGTGAACAGACCTATTTGATATTGGATGTGAAGCATATAATGGCCATATGCTATTTTTATATGAATTGCTATCGCATAAGTGTAGAATAGATGGCCTTGCATGTTGGTGACCCTCTGCAATAATAAAGGTTTGCTCTTCAATACAAAAAAATATTCACAAAAAAGCCCTTAAAAATATAAAGCTCTTTTAAACTGATGTTGTAAGGACATTGTAAGCTTCTTTTACTTCCAAGGTGCTGCCACATCTGGCACCTTTTCCAAAATTCAGACCCTTCAGGCATCAAAACACCTGCAAATTCAAGGAAGCTTAGATCTGATGGCATGGGACACTTTTAACCATAGGTTAGGTGTAGTCCTCAGCCAACAGTGTTTTGGCCTCAAATAAACAGATACAATTTTAAGGCCATTTAAAATTTCAATCTTTTTCTAGAACTTACCCGGATTCATTGACTTTTGGGGAAAGTGTTCAGGTTTCAGATCACCAAACTCCTTATTGCCTGCTGGACATTCGAGTAATCACCTGACCTTGTAGTCAAAACAGTTGCCGTGCCACATACTGCCTCTGCAAGAAGATCTATCTTCCTCTGTCTGCCTCTGCGCTAAATGTTGCTGCCTCTTAACAGTTGTTGCTGTTGCCGAACCTGTTGAATCAGCATTTTATTAATCTACTGTTGCTGATGCAGGGCTTGCTGATGCTGAAGATAAGCTTGCTGATACTGTATATTAGCATGTATCAGCTGATTATTAGTCTCCTGTTGAGCTTTCTACTGTTGCTGCTCTATGTTGGCATGTACTAGCTGCTTGATAAGCTACTCCATTTTATTCAACTATGCTTCCAGGTTTATGGCCACCTTCACCCAGGACATGCAACACTTTTGTTTCAGTCACTTGTGTTTTCTGGAATGCTGCCTGTACTGTAGCACCAAATGTAAAAGTCCTGACTTGCTTGGCAGCAGATTTGAGGAAAACATAGGAAGGGTTTCTATTTAAAGGGAAACTGTCAGCTCGATTTAGTCCCCTATCATACCACTAGCTTTACCTGCATCTTGCGAGCACATCCCTAACCATCCCTGACTGACCTAAAACTGCATTATAAAGCTTTAGAATTATTTACGGCATAGACTGAAACTGGTGGTCTCCAATATTCCCCCCCCTCGCTCCAATTATCATGCTCCACTGGGCATCATAATTCCTTCTCCTGTGCATCACCTATTTTGAAATCCCCGCCTCCTCCTCATAGTATGACGCGTAGCTGGACGTCACTTTGCAGTGTGTGGGTGTATGGGTCTTACAGACTGGCTCCTAATGCATGCGTAATGCGCATATTGAAGCCAGGCTGCACACCTGATAAGCCCTCACAATGCACTAGACCGGAACTGACATCTGGCTGCACATGATACTATGAGGGGGAGGCGGGAATTTAAAAATAGGGGACGCACAGGAGAAGGAATGATGATGCCCAGCGGGGTGTGATAAGAGCAGTGGGAGAGGGGGAGATTGGAGACCCGGATACTGTCTATCTCAGTTTATGCCGTAGACTGGATCTCTCATTAACATAGGAATATGTAAGTTAATAAATCATTTTTTCTAAAGCTTTATAGTGCAGTTTTAGGTCAGACAGGGATGGTAAGGAATGTGCTAGCAAGGTGCATGGAAAGGCAGTGGTATGATAGGAGGCTAAATCGAGCAGACAGTTTCCCTTTAAATAGAAACCCTTCCTGTTTTTTACTCAAACCAAAGCAAGTCAGGGCTTTAAATTTGGTGCTAGAGTACAGGCAGCATTCCAGAAAACAGGGTTTATTTATTTATTTTCCTTCTATGGGTATAATGCTGCAATCTAAAAATAGTCCTTTCCTGGGATAACTACTGCTCTTTATTCTAGCAAAATTGCAGTTACCTGCATTCAGTGTTGGGATAGATAGTGGAGCAGAGATAGTTTTGGTTAGGGTACGGACACACTGGCGTGATAAACGGACAAGTGCAATGCGAGAAAATCTCACATTGCACTTGGACCAATGTTATTTACCCCTTCCCGACCATTGACATTACACAAACGTCATGAAAGTTGGTGCCTTCCCGACCCATGACAAGTTCAAGAAACGTCAAAAATGAAAAGGAAGCACTGCAATACTCATTGGAAGACATGCAGAGAAGAACCTAAGAAAAGATTTTTCTTTTTTCCCATTTTTAAGGAGTAAGACTTCTAGAATGGTAAAGCTTATGCACTATGTGCAAGGGCTGAAAAACATTTACCTCTGGCAGGTGTACAACTATAGATATAAAAGAGGAGTCGGCCTCATACACATGCTGAAGAAATTATGAAGGAGGGCATCATAAACACTCATGGTAAAATAAGTAACGAGTGTCACATAGCAACCCTTTAAATATTTTGAGTGGGTATAACCTGTTTACTCTTGTAGAATTAGGAGCTGAGGTGGCCCAATGACATCTAGAAATGTTAAATGAGGGCCGCCCGTTTTTCCTATTAAAATGTGGAGCAAAGTCAGCCAGGGGACGCTCTAAAAATGTTAAGTAAGGGCCACCTACCTATTCACTTAAAATCTGGCCTGATGACTTTCTAAAAATGTTAAGCAAGGGCATCCCATTTACTCATTTAAACCTTGTAGCAAAGTTAGCTTGATGACCCTCTAAAAATTTAAAGCAAGGGCTACCCTTTTACCCACTTAAATTTTGGAGCAAGTTCTACCAGACAGATCACCCTCTAAAGATTTAGAGCAAGGGCCACACGATGACCCTGTTAATATTGTAATGCCAGTTTCTTTGCACTGCTCCTTGTCTCCTTCCTGGCAGGTATGCTGATGCACTCATCATTGTAGTTGCCCATGTGTTACCCCATATCCCCCTCCAGTCCCCACTGTTTCATAGCTTCAAGGGACTGCGCATGTCACACATGTCTCTTGTGCATGTGCCTATGGCACATGCCCATGAACTCCCTCTTAGTTAAACCTGTCCTGTCTGCACCTGAACCCGAACTTGATCTATCTATACCACTTCTCCTGTCTGAACCAGTACCAGTATTCTCCTGCTTGTGATCCTGATCCTGTCTTTTCTAATACTCAGTGTCTGTACCTGCATCTCTTACCACTGGTGTCAGCTGCTGCCAACCAGGAACTGCCTGAAGTGGTAACTGGCAGCCAAGACTAATCTCACCATCAGAGGTTCTGTTGAATGCCCCATAGGCGCTTAGTTACGCCCATCTAGGGTAAGAGGCCCGTGGCGCAGTTAGTCCGCATCAAGAAGAATTACAGATATTGTATAGGAGGTGGTGGAAACCCTGATGGTACCGAGGCCCACAATCCCTGACATATGTGTCCTCCCAGGGTCAGACTTTTTCCTAGTGTGATGTAGTGGGTGGCGGCATTGTGCATGACCGGTGTGATTTGCACAGGCAGAAGTCTGCTGCCTGTTTTACGAGTGTCTTGCCATGGAAGCCACAGTCTGCTTAAACAGCATGGCAAGAGTTAAGCTTGCAAGTTGCTGGAGATGTGGGTGTGTCTCAGGATGTTTTAATGGAGTCTATGTTCTGACATGAGACAGATTGATGCATGGAGAGAGCCTGCAAGCTGCTGGGCTGTTCTCAGGTGGCCACTTCCTGGTCACAGGTCTCGGATGGCAGACAAGCCCTGAGTGTGAGGTAACAAAAGACAGACTATACTGGGCAATATGTTCTGTGAGCTGCAGAAAGGCTGCTGTTTATATGCGGGAGGGCGGTTTATGCTGGAACAATAAACCGACATGAACGTATTTAAGTGGAGAGACTGTTGCTTTCTGAATATCGCTGCCAAGTGAGTGAACCCCAACGCGATCTGTGAACGCTATACCACACTAGCCTCCATAAGGTTCAATCAGTTTGCCATCAGGAAAACTTAGCGTCCCTGGCCATAAGCACTCGTTCACGTGTCATTCATTAAGTGGACCTATCCAGTAACCGCATTAATCAGGACACGAGTGAAGTTACAAAACACATGCTTGTGTAAAGTGGGGATGGCGCACTGTAAAAAATAGTGATGGCCGGGAATCAAGTACCGAGGGACAGCCAGTGCTATGAGGTTGCACAAAACCTTAATTTCCACCAAGCCTAAGAGGTAACATTTCCAGGTGTGCTTTGTGCTCTGTGTGTTGATAGTGGATTGTTCAGAGTGATTGAGAAATGTTCAGAGCCTCAAAGTTGTACATGGAAGAGGGGAGACAGGAGGTGCTGATGTTGAGAAAGTGCATTGAATGAGTAAAAGGTTTGGAGAGGTAAGATAAAGCAGAGGCTAAAATGTATATGAGGTAGAGTGATATAACAAAAACAGGGGGTTCAGACGCATGTGTCTCGCTTCCTGGGGAAGGCGCCCTAGAGTGGACCCACTGGGCCGTGGTACCGAACTCCCCTAGGTGACCTGATCCTAGTTTACCCAACCCCTATACAGGGATTGTCAGGGACAAGCCCAGGGGGTCTAAATACCAAAGCAGCTAGTACCAGGGGAGCGGCTCGTAAGGTTAACCTATACTAAGGAACAGAGATGTATTCCAGGTAACAGGGTACAAGGCTAGGAGACCAGGAATGGTGCTCCCGGAGAATAGCACAGCAAGGGTTCCAGGAAACAGAGCACAAGGAAGGCCTGACCAACAGTCAGCAAGGCAGAAGCAAACTGACTTAATAATCAGGCACCTCCCATCAGAGGAGGTGGCCTGATATACCATGGAAAGAGCAGCTATTGGTCAAGGGTAGTGTCAGGTTGAAACTTGCCGGCCCCTAGAGTCACAGGGAAGGAGTGCACCTAGTGCGCCGCTGAGTAGGCTCATGAAAATGACCACCGTAATGTGCTCATGTGCGAACCCAGCGGTCAGCTGACAGGAAGGCAACGTGGCGACGGCTCCGAGACACAGCATTCCTGGATGCCGGACGCCCGGTCGGCAGAGGAGCAGGAGATGCCGACCCAGGAGAGGTGAGCTGGGAAGCGGTGCCAGGGGGCCTAACAGTACCCCCTTCCTCACGCCTCCTTCTCCGAAGGCGCGCTATGAACCTCGCCAGAATGCGTGACGCATCAATGTTCTCCCGTGGCTCCCAGGTCCTCTCCTCAGGACCAAAGCCAGCTTAGTCAATTAGGAAGAGGGTCTTGCCTCTACTCTTCTTCATGGCAAGGATGTCCCTGACTTCATAGACATCCTCGGAGCTGAGAGGCCGTGGCACAGTACCGGAGGAGGGATGATAGGGATTGAGCACCACGGGTTTCAACAACGAGACATGGAAGGAGTTAGGGATGCTAAGCGAGGCAGGTAGTCTCAGCTTATAGGCAACATCGTTGATGCGTCCTAGGACTTCGAAGGGGCCGATATAACGTGGCCCCAACTTGTAGGATGGCACCTTTAGCCTGACGTATCTGGAAGAAAGCCACACTTTATCGCCCGGGAGAAAAGATGGCGATTCCAGACGTCTCTTATCAGCGTGTCTCTTCATCCTGCCGGAGGCTTGTGCAAGAGTGTCTCTGGTCTCACTCCAGATCCTGGAGAAGTCCATGGACAATGCATCAGCTGCCGGATTGCCGGATGCTGAGGAGATCGGAAGAGGTAAACCAGGATGTTGCCCGAATACCACAAAAAAGGGGATTTAGCTGACGACTCACTAGAGTGATTGTTGTATGCGAATTCCGCCCAAGGAAAGAGACTGGTCCAGATATCATGATGAGCGCTGGCGAAGTGCCGAAGATAGGTGTTGAGGACTTGATTAATGCGCTCCACCTGCCCGTTGGACTGAGGATGATAGGCAGAGGAGAAGTCCAGCATGACATACATATGCTTGCACAGCGCCCTCCAGAACCGGGAAGTGAACTGGACTCCTCTATCGGACACGATATGACGAGGAAATCCATGGATCCGGAAGATGTGTTCAATGAATATCATGGCTAACTCAGGAGCAGATGGTAGACCGGGTAAAGGAACGAAGTGAGCCATTTTTGAGAAGCGATCCACGACTACCCATATGACCGTACAGCCGGAGGAGCAAGGGAGATCCGTAATGAAATCCATCGCTATATGTCGCCAAGGAGCCGACGGGACCGGAAGAGGCAGTAGACGTCCAGCCGGCAACCTTCTGGACACCTTATTCCTAGCACAAGATGGACATAAGGCAACAAAGTCGTGGACGTCTTGACGGATAGTAGGCCACCAATAGTGACGAGTGATCAAAGAAAGAGACTTTTTAACTCCAGTGTGACCGGCAATTCTCGACGAGTGTCCCCATGACAGGACCGTCCTCCTCTGATTCTGGGTGACGAATGTCTTACCCGGTGGAAGTCCGGCTACACGGGAGCCACAGTGATTATTTTGGTAGGGTCGACGATATGGAAGGGCTCATCTTCCACATCCGACGGCTGGAAGGACCGCAACAGGGCATCAGCCTTGACATTTTTACTACCAGGTCGGAAGTGCAGTTCAAAATTGAAACGGGAAAAGAACAGGGACCACCGGTATTGCCAGGGTTGAGCCTCTGGGCAGACTGGAAATAAGCCAGGTTCTTGTGGTCAGTGAAGATTATGAACGGATGGACAGCGCCCTCGAGGAGGAGTCGCCACTCCTCCAGTGCCAATTTGATGGCCAGCAATTCACTATCCCCGATTGAGTAATTGCGCTCTGACGTGGTGAATGCCTTGGAGAAGAACCCGCATGTGATTAACTGACCCGAAGAGGATTTCCGGGAGAGGACAGCCCCCGCTCCTATGGAGGAGGCGTCTACCTCTACAATAAACTGTCTGTTTACCTCTGGTCGGTGCAAGGTGGGAGCCTCGGAGAAAGAGCGCTTTAGGGAGGAAAAGGCGGTTTCAGTCTCTAGGGTCCAGGTACAAGCTTTTGCTCCCTTACGGATGAGAGCCGTGATGGGCTTGATCAAGGACGAAAAATGGGGAATAAATTGCCTGTAATAATTCGCAAAGCCAAGGAACCGCTGAATAGCCTTAGTCCCCACAGGACGGGGCCATTTCAGAACAGCAGAGAGCTTCTCAGGATCCATCCGGAATCCGGAATCAGAGATGATGTATCCGAGGAAGGGCAATGAGGTCTGCTCAAAGACACACTTCTCCATCTTGGCGTACAATCGATTCCTCCTCAGTCGCAGAAGGACTTGCTGTACGTCCTGTCAATGAGAGGACAAATCCGGAGAGAAGAGGAGGATGTCGTCCAAATATACCACCATACAGGTGTACAATAAATCACGGAAGATGTCATTGACGAACTCTTGGAATACTGCGGGAGCATTACATAACCCGTATGGCATGACCAAATACTCATAATGGCCGTCCCGAAATTGAAAGCAGTCTTCCATTCGTCTCCGGCACGTATGCGAACAAGGTTGTAGGCACCTCTGGTCCAATTTCTTAAAAATGCGAGCCCCTATGAGCCTGTCAAAGAGCTCCGGAATCAGTGGCAGGGAGTATTTGTTCTTGATGGTGATGGCATTCAAACCTCTGTAATCAATACAGGGTCGAAGGGTGCCCTCCTTTTTATTCACAAAGAAAAATCCTGCGCCAGCAGGAGACATGGATTTTCGGATGAAGCCCATGGCCAAATTGTCCGTGATGTACTCGGACATGGCTTGTGACTCAGCCGGGGACAACGGATAGATACGTCCCCTGGGTGGTGTAGCACCCGGTATCAGATCAATAGGGCAATCATATGGCCTGTGAGGTGGGAGGACCTTTGCCTCCGTTTTGTTGAAGACATCCATGTACTGCCTATACGCAGCAGGTAAACCAGGAAGAACAGAAGCCGGTTGCGGTGAACTGGGTTGTAGAATGGACTGCAGGCGCCTCTCGTGGCAGAGAGGACCCCACCGCAGAACGTCCCCTGAGCGCCAGTCCAAGACAGGTTCATGAGTTCGAGGCCAGGGAAGCCCGAGGAGCAGGGCATGGGAGAGACCAGGCAGGACATAGCAGCCAATCTTTTTACGGTGTAGGGCCCCGATCTGCACCTCCACCTCCTCTGCCACCTTGGTGACGGTTTCCTGCAGCGGCCTGCCATCCACCGATGTGATTACATGAGGCGTCAATAGGGGTATTACGGGGATACCAAGCCGAGTCACTGCCTCTTGCCGAATTAAGTTTCCTGCTGACCCTGAATCCACGTAGGCTAACTCAGAGTAGCGTCTCTGTGGACGTATTACCTGCACGGGCAGGGTAAGAGGTTGAGCGGCATCGCTCTCGCCTAGGATGGCCTCTCGTACTTGACCTAGGCGGACGAGTTTCCCGGCCTTTCGGGACAATTCCGGCGCTGATGGGATGCGTCTCCGCAATACAGGCATAGGCCGCGAGCCAGCCTCTCTTCTCGGCGTCGTTCCGCCATTCTGACCTGGTCCACCTGCATAGGGTCAGAAAGAGGGGCAGCGGCAGACACCACAGGCCGTGTACAGGGCAGACTGCGTCCAGAGGGAAGCGGCCGGATGGACCTCCTCTCCCTGGCGGACTCACGGGAGCGCTTCTGGAAACGGAGGTCGATGCGAGTGGCTAGCGAGATCAAGGCCTCCAGCTCCGCTGGGATATCCCGACCTGCGAGTTTATCCTTTATCCTGCCGGACAGGCCACGCCAGAAAGCACCAATCAGTGCTTCGTTATTCCATCCCAACTCGGAGGAGAGTGTGCGGAAGTGGATGGCGTACTGCCCGACGGTGAGAGCCCCTTGACGGAGGTTGAAGAGAGACTCCGCGAGAGATGCGACCCGGTCGGGTTCATCGAAGACCCTCCGGAATGTCTCCAGATAGGTCGACAAGTGGGAGACCGCAGGGTCATCACGCTCCCACAGGGGGTTAACCCACGCCAGGGCCTCGCCCTCCAGGTGGGACACCACAAAAGCCACCCTGGCCCGATCGGTGGGATACTGCTGAGGCAGCAGTTCAAAGTGTAGGCTACATTAGTCGAGGAAACCGCGGCACATCTTGGGATCTCCACTGTATCTACGCGGTTGTCCTAGGCGGGGCGGAGGGATCAGAGCGCCACCCGGGGACCGGTCATCGGATACGGACTGGCCCGAGGTCGTTGGTGCCGACTGCAAGGAGACCAGACTATCATTCATCACGGATATGTAAGACAGCATGTGAGACTGCATGCCTCGTTGCACTGACAGCTCCTGTTGTAGGCTCACGAGCTGAGTGGCAGATGCTGGGTCGGAGGTTTGAAGGGAGGCCAACCGGGTATCCAAGGACTGAAGAAAAGCCAGCTCCTTTTGCGCTGAAAACGAGGTACCAGCGGGGTCCATGTCCTGATTATTCTGTCACGCTTCCTGGGGAAAGCGCCCTAGAGTGGACCCACTGGGCCGTGGTACCAAACTCCCCTGGGTGAGCTGATCCTAGTTTACCCAACCCCTATACAGGGATTGTCAGGGGCAAGCCCAGGGGGTCTAAATACCACAGCAGCTAGTAACAGGGGGGTGGCTCGTAAGGTTAGCCTAAACTAAGGAAAAGAGAAGTATTCAAGGTAACAGGGTACCAGGCTAGGAGAGCAGGAATGGTGTTACTGGGGAAGAGCACAGCAAGGGTTCCAGGAAACGAGTACAAGGCTGGAGGACAGGAATGGTGCTACTGGGAAGGAGCACAACAAGGGTTCCAGGACACAGAGCACAAGGAAGGCCTGACCAACAGTCAGCAAGGCAGTAGCAAACTGACTTAATAATCAGGCACCTCCCATCAGAGGAGGTGGCCTGATATACCATGGGAAGAGCAGCTATTGGTCAAGGTGAGTGTCAGGTTGGACCTTGCCGGCCCCTAGAGTCACAGGGAAGGAGTGCACCTAGCACGCCGCTGAGTAGTCTCATGAAAATGACCACAGTAATGTGCTCATGTGCAAACCCAGCGGTCAGCTGACAGGAAGGCAACATGGCGACGGCTCCGAGACACAGCACGCCTGGATGCCGGACGCCCGGTCGGCAGAAGGAGTAGAAGATGCCGACCCGGGAAAGGTGAGCTGGGAAGCGGTGTTAGGAGGCCTAACAGCATGTTTCTTCGAGTATTTAGTATAGCTTACCTTTCTTCGTACCATGTTTAGTAGGTCAGACATTTTTAAAATATTGCTATAAGAAAATATGCAACACATTTTCCCTAGTGTTAAAAATTTGGAAACAGCTCTGTGGGATATTGGACACAACTTGCCTTGTTGAGTAAGCAATTAGAAAGAGACCACAGCAGGTATTACTATGCAAGATGAGACCAGTATCCATACCTCGGAAAAAAGGGGGGAAACTGAGGGCACCACAATGATGAAGGGAGGTGGAATCTGCTCCAACACATCTAAGTAATAAGTTGCAAGGGAGAGAAGAAATGTGTAATTAATGGGCGATTACCACTATAACGAATCAATATTCTTTATTATTTACATAGTCAATACAGCAAGCCATTGCAAACATTGTGCATAAAACATAAAAATATTTAAAAAGGTTCAAGACCTAAATACAGAAGAGGGGGAAGCGTAGTCCCCTTGCCCGTGTGCCACAGAGAACAATTAGTAGACAGAAACAGATATCGTAGAAATTCACCTAATATCAGAGTATATTTTCTTGCAGAAAGAAAGCTGTTTTTCAAGTTAGATGAGTATAACCTGGCAATAGACCATAAAATATATTACAATCACGGGTAATCGATATGGTTTATAGAAATAATTCCTCCTTAGAGGTCATAGTTACTTGTCATGCTATGCACACCGGGCTAGGGGACCCCTCTGTGCCCCACGCTTAGCGTCACAGGAGTGACGCTGACAATGATGCAGCAGCTGCATATATATGCTTTAGCTTGTTTAGGGAAGTGTAAACACCTGTAGTGTAATCATAAACGCAGCGGCGTGTAGCCATGCCCACTTGAAGTGACGCAGACGAATCACGTCACCTGGCACCTACTGAGCATGCTCCTGGGTGTATTAGGCTTCACTGGCAGAGCCAAGATGGCCACCGCCACCATGTTAAGCAAGAGGGCGGTACAGTGGGAGGCGTTCAAGATTGATGAACACTTAGGAGAAGGAGGAGGGTTAGAGAGGGGGGAAAATGTGTACTTGTTAACCCGTTGTGGCTGAACGAATATATGTAAGGTGCCAGTGATCTCCACAGTGTAATGTAGCAAAAGCATTGTTCTGCTACTAATGGAGAAAGGCTTACTTGATATAAGGAGGCACTGTGTGTCAACTAGACCACAGGTGAGCAAATGGGAATTGAAGCTGCATATAGAGCCATCCACAGTGTGCCTGATATAGGGAAGTGACAGACCAAAGCGGGGGAGATAGAGACAAAACAGCCCTCATTTTGAGCAGATTAAATGGGTTTGGTTCTGTGAGCAGATACGGTTTGTCCTCCGTTATTCAAGGTAAAGTTCAAAAACGTAATGGTACTGGAGTGCTAGTTTTTGTTACATATCATATATCAAGATTGGGTATAAGAAACTATTTGATTTTTAAATCATACATATTGCATATCTATGCCAGTGTGCAAGGTACTGAAGTGGCGAGACAATAGGACAGCCTGAATCCATGTGACCCTGTATGACCAATATCACAATGCACTATAAAGTAATGTTGCAGAACACTGAACACAAAAAGGATGAAAATATAAATGAAAATATCAACAAATATAAGGACATCATTAACACATTAAATACGTAAGACCACCAAAACCTGGATGAGGTTGGCAGCCTATAGTTAAGGAGAAAAGATTCAAGACCGCCACACCCTGGGTACCCAAGAACTTTTGTAACTAAAGGAGAGAATTAGGAGTATAAATAACAAAATGAAGAAAAAATCTATAAGAACAAGTTGAATGTATGAATTATTAACCACAAAAATGAGCAAAAAAAATTACAAAAAATTAAAAATGAAAAATATAAAAATAATAAATATAAAAATCATATGTAAAAATAGTTACGGAAAACAATTTTTAACAAAAAATCTGTAAAAAATATATATATTAAAAATGAGGAGAAGAGAAAGATGAAGATAAGCAATATACAAGAGAAAGTATTGCAACAATTGTATAGTAGGTGTGAATAACCTTTATTTTACATAAATAGTGTTGAAAACAAGATAAAAGCATGGGCTGCGGCATCCTAAATTGCTCACCAAGATCAGATCCCTAGTTGCTTATATCTTCATAGTTCCAAAATCAATACAAAAAAATCCCCATATGTAATACCGTACCACACCAAGTTATTAGCGTATTAAATGTTAGAAAAAAGTCCTTGATAAAAATGGAGGCATGAGCTCTCCCGCCCCTTACTTCCAGTTGAGGTCCAAGGTTCAAGGGACCAAGCTGGTGCGGTGCAATAAGATCCTTGAAACAATACTATGACCGAGATCTTTGTTATATCTCATATCAAAGTCCGGGATCCTGACTGAGATGCCGTTCACGAGTCTATTCAGGACTTATACCGAAGCCCCTATTGGGTCCAAGTGGGCATCCAATACCCTGTGTGTAAGCTCAATTTGCAGGTTTAAGGGTCCACTTGAAAAAGCAGCAAAGGAGGGTCAATTTGCTGCATAAGCTTAAAGTGCCGTGGTCAGAGACTGCTCATTCACGCAACAGGTAGGTTCAAGATCAGAAGCACCTTCCAGGCGCATGTGGAGTAAAGGATGTGGTCCAGACTACGCATGCGATGCGGCAGACAGGTTCCAAATTCCTCCTTTTTTTTCCCTCCTCCTTTTCAACATTTTGGTATGGTATGGAGCCACCAGGGGTCAACTGGTGTACTTTGAATAGTTCCTTCCAGTCAGCTCGATCACTATCTGTCATGAAACCAAAAATGACAGAGTGCCATCAGATCTGCTTGTAGAAACCATTGAACAGTAATTCTTCATTAAGACCACTGGGTGCTTGACTTTTTAGAAAATCTCAAAATATAGATAGTGTAGGTTTCAATTAAAGGTGCAAATCATATTAAACCTATATAAATGATAAACTTTATTTGTAAACTTAAACAGAAAATACACAACTCGAAGATAAAAACTGAGTGCACAGGATAGAGTGAAGGAAGCAGACTAACCTTAGTAACATAGTAACATAGTAACATAGTTTTTAAGGTTGAAGGAAGACTTTAAGTCCATCTAGTTCAACCCATAGCCTAACATGTTGATCCAGAGGAAGGCAAAAAAAAACCCATGTGGCAACACTAAGCTCCACATTGGGGGAAAAAATTCCTTCCTGACTCCAGATATGGCAATCAGACTAATTCCCTGGATCAACGCCCTATCAAAGAATCTTGTATGTATAACTGGTAATATTATAGTTTCCAAGAAAGGCATCCAGGCCCTTCTTAAATGTTAGTAGTGAGTCACTCATTACAACAGCATGTGGCAGAGAGTTCCATAGTCTCACTGCTCTTACAGTAAAGAATCCGCGTCTGTGATTATGATTAAACCTTCTTTCCTCCAGACGTAGAGGATGCCCCCTTGTCCCAGTCTCAGGCCTAAGAGTAAAGAGATCATTAGAAAGGTCTCTGTACTGTCCCCTCATATATTTATACATTAATATAAGATCACCCCTAAGCCTTCGTTTTTCCAAGCTAAATAACCCCAAGTTTAATAACCTGTCTTGGTATTGTAGACCCCTTGGTCCTCTAATGACTTTTGTCGCTCTTCTCTGGACCCGCTCTAGTTCAGCTATGTCTTTCTTATACACCGGAGACCAGAATTGTACACAGTATTCTAAGTGTGGTCGCACTAGTGACTTGTATAGAGGTAAAATTATGTTCTCCTCATGAGCATCTATGCCTCTTTTAATGCATCCCATTATTTTATTTGCCTTTGCAGTAGCTGCCTGACACTGGCCACTAAATGTGAGTTTGTCATCTACCCATACACCCAGGTCTTTTTCAGTGACAGTTTTGCCCAGTGTTTTACAATTAAGCACATAATTATACCTTTTGTTTCCTCTGCCCAAGTGCATGACTTTACATTTATCCCCATTAAAGCGCATTTGCCATTTAGCAGCCCAAGCTTCTAGTTTACATAAATCCTCCTGTAATATAAAATTGTCCTCGTCTGTATTGATTACCCTGCAGAGTTTAGTGTCATCTGCAAATATTGAGATTCTACTCTGTATGCCCCCTACAAGGTCATTAATAAATATATTAAATAGAAGCGGGCCCAACACTGACCCCTGTGGTACCCCACTGTTAACTGTGACCCATTCTGAGTGTGTTCCATTAATAACCACCCTTTGTTTCCTATCACTAAGCCAGTTCTTAACCCACTTACACATATTTTCCCCTATCCCCATTGCCCTCATTTTATGTATCAACCTTTTGTGTGGCACCGTATCAAAAGCTTTTGAAAAGTCCATATACACCACATCCACTGCATTTCCTTGGTCCAGTCCAGAACTTACTTCTTCATAGAAGCTTATCAGATTAGTTTGACAGGAACGGTCCCTCGTAAAACCATGTTGATAATGGGTCATGAGGTTATTTTTGTTCAGATACTCCAGTATAGCATCTCTTAGAAAACCCTCTAGGATTTTACCCACAGTAGAGGTTAAGCTTACTGGCCTATAATTTCCAAGTTCAGTTTTTGTCCCCTTTTTGAATATTGGCACCACATTTGCTATACGCCAGTCCTGTGGTACAGACCCTGTTATTATGGAATCTTTAAATATTAAAAATAATGGTCTATCTATGACAGTACTTAATTCCTGCAGCACTCTGGGATGTATCCCATCCGGGCCCGGTGATTTGTCAATTTTAGTGATTTTTAGACGATGCCGTACTTCCTCTTGGGTTAAGCAGGTGACATTTAATTGAGACTTTTTGTTATCACTGATCATATTTAGGGATGGGCGAGTCTACTCGCTAGGACTCGGGACTCGGCGATTCTGAAGGTACTCGCAGGACTCGTTACTCGGCGAATCTCCCAGCTTGGACTCGCACAGTGACGAGTCCAATGGAATTCAATGTCAATAAGCTTGACTCTTCACAGATACCCGCTGTCAGCAGCGAGTCTGAGCGAGTCTACGATTCCGAGTCCTACGAGTCTACGATTCCGAGTCCTGTATACTGTATTCGGGAGTCGGACTCTCGAATACAGAATCTGTTATGTTCCGAGTCAGCACAGCGTGCGTGTTAGGTCAGAAAACTTGTGAAGATAGCCAATCATAGTCAGTAATGGCATAGCAAAGTTGGTTGTGTCAGGACTATGATTGGCTGCTGTCCATCGTGATGCCTATGTCATCTATGACAGGCAAGGCAGTATATAAGGCTTGTCCCCGCCATTTTGGCCACATTCCTGAGACGATCTGACCTAGTATAGGGAGAGAGAGATATATGCTGGAGCAGATCAGGGATTGTCAGTGTAGGGAAGATTCCTTATATTAACCCAAAAAGCTCTTCTGAGAGCTAGGAGGAGGACGGAGTAGTGCTGTGTAGGCAGGCAGGCAGGGAGGGAAGGAAGGAGAAGCCTTAGAGTGCACACAGGACGGACCTCATAGCTTAGCTTACTCACTCAGCTTTGCTAACAGCTGCAGTCAGAGGCTTAGCTGAGGTGCTCTTTCCTTTTTGTTTTTGCACCAGATCAATTTTTGTTCCTAATAAGCCATAGAGCGTTATTTTTTCTGTGGCAGACCAGTGCGTTGCTGCTAGCACGTACACCACCTTAGGGAGTGTAGTGTGCGGCTTCACTGCCAAGTGTGAGAGCGCACACTTACCCCGCCAGCAAGTGACGCATTCAGCAACACCTAACCACATCTCGGTGGCTGTGCGCACTTCAACTGCTTGCTGTCAACTACTTGTACTCAAGCCATTGTAACAGTGCATGTTAAATATACCTGTGTCTGCTGCATTGATCTACATAGCCATGTCAGCTTGAATCATAGTCTCATGGTAATATTCCAAAACTGCTTGCTGTCAACTACTTGTACTCAAGCCATTGTAACAGTGCATGTTAAATATACCTGTGTCTGCTGCATTGATCTACATAGCCATGTCAGCTTGAATCATAGTCTCATGGTGATATTCCAAAACTGCACTTATTGCAATGTTTCCTGTGTCCTCTGTATGCCTGTATGCATTCCTCTCACCAGTATATGACAATTTGCCACATTTGTAAATTTTATCTCGTTGGAGGTGTTATAGTGTAGAGGAAGCCTTTCATCCTTTCACCCCTGCTGTTTCTTATAGATGTTAATTACCTGATACCATGTTCCCTCCCACCAGGGGTGCACCGAGCCCCACTGCCGCCTGAGCCGCACTGACTACGGGGGGGGGGGTGCTGTTGGAGCCTGGGGCTGCCGCCCCTTCTACAATTACCGGCTCGCCACTGCCGCCTGAGCCGCGGCCGTGATTGCCGGCCGCGGCCGTGAGTCCCGGGGGAGGGGGGGGGGTGCTAGTGATGCCTGGGGGCCCTGCCGCCCCTTCTGTGCCTCTCCCCCGGTCGCCGCTTACCTCCGGTGCGCGGGGTGAGCGGCCGGCGCCATGACAGGGGGAGGCTGCTTGCATTGAGGCGCCGCCCCCTTCTGCACTGCCGCTCCCCCTGCCGGCTGCCGCCTGAATGACAGGGCTCACCTTGTCCAATGGACGGTGCGGCCCTGCCTCCCACAATCCCCTTCACCTGAATCTGGTAGTGTGCCCTATAAATGTAGTTCACTCTTAAGGGGTACACGTGTGGGGGGTCAGACACGTGTGGCATCTCATCCAAAGTGGCATTGAATGCTAAGTGGATGCAGTTATTTCATGGCAGTTAGTCAGGGCAGGAGTCAGGTAAGCCACTCTATTTAAAAAAAAAAAACTTTTTAACTTCTTTTCCTTTCCCCATCACCATGTCCTTTACTTCAATATCTATTGTTCTATGCGCTCTTGCTCTTTACCTTCACCGCCCCATCCCCCCTCCATCACCACTCATCCACATCAGCCCCTCTCTCCTGCCCTACCCTATGTACAGCTCCCACGCCATCTTCAGTTTACTGAAGATTCTCAGCCCACCATATTCTAACATTTGTCGTCATAAACAAAGTCCAAAATCCAAAAACTATCTGCTCTTCCTCTTTTTGCTGCTGCTCCTCTCAGGTGATATCTCCCCCAACCCTGGTCCACCCTCTAACTTCAACCCCTCTCCCACCACACATAGAAACCCCACTAACCTCATCACCATCACTTGCACTCCTTCATCTCCCTCTTTTAACTGCGCTCTCTGGAATCCACGATCTGTATGCAACAAACTTCCCTTCATCCACAATTACTTCCTTTCCAACTCTCTAAACCTGCTGGCCCTCACAGAAACCTGGATCCAGGATTCAGACACTGCTTCCCCTGCTGCTATTTCTTACGGCGGCTTACACTTCTCTCACTCCCCTAGACCTGGGAACAGACGTGGCGGTGGAGTTGGCCTCCTCCTGTCCCCACAATGTACTTTCCAGGTCATTCCTCCAGCCCCATCACTCTCATTCCCTTCTTTTGAGGTCCATACCATTAGGCTATTCCATCCCCTCCCCCTCAAAGTAGCAGTGGTATACCGCCCCCCAGGGTCACCCACCCAGTTCCTCGACCAATTCTCCGCTTGGCTCACGCATTTCATGTCCTCAGATTTACCAACCCTTATTCTGGGAGACTTTAACATTCCTATAAACAGCCCCATCTCCTCATCTGCATCCCAGCTCCTATCTCTAACTACCTCTCTTGGCCTATCACAGCTCTCAACCTCTGAGACGCACGAAAACGGTAACACCCTTGACCTGGTCTTTACCCGGCTCTGCTCATCCTCCCTCTTGGATAACTCAACTCTACTCTCTGACCACAACATTCTTTCCTTCACACTCACTAACCCTCGGCCAACACAGCCCAATCCTACCTATCACACATCCAGAAATCTACAGGCCATTAACCCTCAAGCTCTCACAGACTCCCTCATCTCATCTCTGTCCCCAATCTCTTCAATCTCCTGTCCAGACCAGGCAGTAAATCACTACAATGACTCTCTCAGAAGCTCCCTGGACCAAGTAGCGCCCCTCACCCTCAGAACCTCCAGACAGAGGACAAAACAGCCCTGGCTCACACCACAAACTCGATTCCTCCAGCGATGCTCTAGGAGTGCTGAACGTTTATGGAGGAAAACTCGCTCACCAGGAGACTTTATACACTATAAATTCATGCTCAAAACCTACAGCTCCGCCCTTCACCTTGCCAAACAGACCTACTTCACCACCCTGGTCTCCTCACTATCCAACAATCCAAAAAAACTCTTTGACACCTTTCACTCTCTCCTCAGTCCGAAAGTGCAGGCCCCCATCACTCTGTGCTGATGACCTAGCTTCCTACTTCATGGAGAAAATAGACAACATCCGCCAGGAAATCAGCTCTCAGCCTCCAAGCACTGCCACCCCCATTCTTCCCCACATCTCCTCCGGCTCACTCTCCACATTTGACCCAGTCACAGAAGAAGAAGTCTCCAGGCTCCTTTCTTCCTCTCGTCCCACCACATGCACTACTGACCCCATTCCCTCACACCTGCTCCAGTCCCTCTCTCCAGTCGTCACCACTCACTTAGCCACAATCTTCAATCTCTCCCTCTCTTCTGGCATTTTCCCCTCCTCCTTCAAACACTCGATCATTACTCCATTATTAAAGAAAACCACTCTCGACCCATCATGCACAAATAACTACAGACCAGTCTCCAATCTCCCCTTCATCTCTAAACTCCTGCAGCGCCTGGTCTATTCCCGCCTCACCCGTTACCTCTCCGCTCACTCTCTGCTAGACCCATTACAGTCTGGTTTCCGCCCCCTTCACTCTACAGAAACCGCCCTCATCAAAGTGACCAATGACCTTCTGACAGCAAAACGTAATGGTGACCACTCTCTGCTTATTCTCCTTGATCTCTCTGCAGCTTTTGACACTGTCGACCATCAGCTCCTACTCTCCATGCTGCACTCCATTGGCATAAAGGACACTGCCCTCTCCTGGCTCTCCTCCTATCTTTCTGACCGCTCTTTCAGTGTATCTTTTGCTGGCTCCACTTCTTCCCCTCTTCCCCTCACTATTGGGGTCCCTCAGGGTTCAGTCCTTGGCCCTCTCCTCTTCTCTCTCTACACAGCCCCGATCGGACAGACCATCAGCAGATTTGGCTTCCAGTACCATCTTTATGCTGATGACACACAACTATACACTTCAGCCCCTGACCTTACCCCTGCGGTATTAAAGAACACCAATGACTGTCTAGCTGCAGTTTCCAATATCATGTCCACTCTCTATTTGAAACTAAAACTTTCCAAAACTGAACTTCTTCTGCTCCCCCCATCCACTAACCTCCCTAAATCGGACATCTCTCTCTCAGTTTGTGGCACCACGATAACACCTAGGCAGCAGGCTCGCTGTCTGGGTGTTATGTTTGACACCGATCTCTCCTTCTCCTCCCACACACAATGTCTCGACCGCTCCTGTCGCTTACACCTGAAGAATATCTCTAGAGTCCGCCCCTTTCTCACCCTGGAAACAACAAAAACCCTCACCGTGGCCCTCATCCATTCCCGCCTTGACTATTGCAATTCTCTATTAAGCGGCCTTCCCCTCACCAGACTTTCTCCTATCCAGTCCATCCTTAATGCAGCAGCCAGGATCACCCATGTGGCCAATCGTTACTCAGATGCCTCTGCTCTGTGCCAGTCATTGCACTGGCTGCCCGTATACTACAGGATCAAATTCAAATTGCTTGTTCTCACCCACAAAGCTCTTCACAATGCAGCACCCCCTACCTCTCCTCTCTCATCTCTGTCTATCACCCCACCCGCTCTCTACGTTCCTCAAATGACCTTCGACTGACATCTGTACTAATCCGATCCTCCCACTCCCGGCTCCAAGACTTCTCTAGAGCTGCACCAAAACTCTGGAATGCTTTACCCCAAGAAATCAGGACTATCCACAACTTGCATGGCTTCAGACGATCCCTAAAAACGTATCTTTTTAAGGCGGCCTATCATACTCCCTAATAGAAGTCCTTTGTACTGTAGACAGTGAATGGGCTATCCTTCTGGATATTACTCTTCTATAAACTCAACCAAACCATAAAGGTCTACACAGATTGTACAATGACCATCCATGTAAGCTTATCTCTATGCCCCATTTCCCTCAAGATGCCTGGACCATCAGTGCAATAAGCCCCTGTACCTTGTGCAACCCCTATCCCGTCGTAGATTGTAAGCTCTTTTGAGCAGGGTCACCTTCATTTCTTGCTTTATTTATTGTATTTTCTTTTTATATTGATTCTATGCCTATTGTTTTGTATCCAATTATTGTACTGTTTTTGTTCTCTACTGTAATTACTTACTGTATTATATTTTCTGTACTCTAACCCTACATTGTAAAGCGCTGCGGAATATGTTGGCGCTATATAAATAAAGCTTTATTATTATTATTATTATTACTTCAAACCAATTTTTTTAGGGAGTGTAGTGTGCGGCTTCACTGCCAAGTGTGAGCGCGCACACTTACCCCGCCAGCAAGTGACGCATTCAGCAACACCTAACCACATCTCGGTGGCTGTGCGCACTTCAAACCAATTTATTTAGGGAGTGTAGTGTGCGGCTTCACTGCCAAGTGTGAGCGCGCACACTTACCCCGCCAGCAAGTGACGCATTCAGCAACACCTAACCACATCTCGGTGGCTGTGCGCACTTCAAACCAATTTTTTTAGGGAGTGTAGTGTGCGGCTTCACTGCCAAGTGTGAGTGCGCACACTTACCCCGCCAGCAAGTGACGCATTCAGCAACACCTAACCACATCTCGGTGGCTGTGCGCACTTCAAACAAATTTTTTTAGGGAGTGTAGTGTGCGGCTTCACTGCCAAGTGTGAGCGCGCACACTTACCCTGCCAGCAAGTGACGCATTCAGCAACACCTAACCACATCTCGGTGGCTGTGCGCACTTCAAACAAATTTTTTTAGGGAGTGTAGTGTGCGGCTTCACTGCCAAGTGTGAGCGCGCACACTTACCCCGCCAGCAAGTGACGCATTCAGCAACACCTAACCACATCTCGGTGGCTGTGCGCACTTGAAACCAATTTTTTTAGGGAGTGTAGTGTGCGGCTTCACTGCCAAGTGTGAGCGCGCACACTTACCCCGCCAGCAAGTGACGCATTCAGCAACACCTAACCACATCTCGGTGGCTGTGCGCACTTCAAACCAATTTTTTTAGGGAGTGTAGTGTGCGGCTTCACTGCCAAGTGTGAGCGCGCACACTTACCCCGCCAGCAAGTGACGCATTCAGCAACACCTAACCACATCTCGGTGGCTGTGCGCACTTCAAACCAATTTTTTTAGGGAGTGTAGTGTGCGGCTTCACTGCCAAGTGTGAGCGCGCACACTTACCCCGCCAGCAAGTGACGCATTCAGCAACACCTAACCACATCTCGGTGGCTGTGCGCACTTCAAACCAATTTTTTTAGGGAGTGTAGTGTGCGGCTTCACTGCCAAGTGTGAGCGCGCACACTTACCCCGCCAGCAAGTGACGCATTCAGCAACACCTAACCACATCTCGGTGGCTGTGCGCACTTCAAACCAATTTTTTTAGGGAGTGTAGTGTGCGGCTTCACTGCCAAGTGTGAGCGCGCACACTTACCCCGCCAGCAAGTGACGCATTCAGCAACACCTAACCACATCTCGGTGGCTGTGCGCACTTCAAACCAATTTTTTTAGGGAGTGTAGTGTGCGGCTTCACTGCCAAGTGTGAGCGCGCACACTTACCCCGCCAGCAAGTGACGCATTCAGCAACACCTAACCACATCTCGGTGGCTGTGCGCACTTCAAACCAATTTTTTTAGGGAGTGTAGTGTGCGGCTTCACTGCCAAGTGTGAGCGCGCACACTTACCCCGCCAGCAAGTGACGCATTCAGCAACACCTAACCACATCTCGGTGGCTGTGCGCACTTCAAACCAATTTTTTTAGGGAGTGTAGTGTGCGGCTTCACTGCCAAGTGTGAGCGCGCACACTTACCCCGCCAGCAAGTGACGCATACAGCAACACCTAACTCCAACTCGGTGACTGTGCATTCGTCAACAATGTCTCAAAAAAAAACAATTAACAAAAAGGATGTTGCAAAGGGACAGGGACGAGGTCGTGGCCGCAGCAGTCTTGCCCAAGAAGGCACTGGTACAAGTACACAGCCTAGGATTGATAGAACGTCCTTTTTTCTACCTAGAAATCCCAGTACTCAAAAAAAACGTGTGTTGAGGCCGGATGAGCATGACAAGATAACATCTTGGATGGCTCAGACGCCCACGACCACTGGTTCTTGCAGTACGCAATCATCCGTGGCAAGACATTCTAGTGTCGCTACAGACAATGCAGCGCCATCCAATCCTCAAAGTCTTCATATTGCCTCAACCCATCGGCAGCCAGAGGAAAATTTGGATATGGACCTTGGTCACTCGGATGACTTATTCGGTTCTTATCAAGGGGTTTCTTTGTCACTGCCTGACGAGATACTTGAAGTAGACGAAATGTCTACTCATGGCCAAAGTTTGGAAGTACCGCGTCCTGAAGAAAGACACTTTCACGAAATGCAAACAGTATCTCAGGAGGTGGATGATGATGAGGATGATGAGACACACATCTCATCTGGCCAGCCTGCTCAGTCAGTTTATCCAGAATCCTTTGAACTGGAAGGGGTGGATGATGACACCACAGATCCTACCTGGATTGCTGAATTGCATAGCCAAGAGAGCAGCCAGGAGGACGAAAGTGGCTATGTACCACTGGCAAAATCACAAAGGCGTACTGTCTCCAGAACACAAACTGTGAGAACAGTTGCCCAAATAGCGTCAACTGTGGCACAAACTGTGCCAACTGTTGCACAAACTGCAAACACAGTTGCCCAAAATGTGTCCACAGTTGGTGTTGAACAGAGTCATCCTCCTCTTCCTCCAATTAAAAATAAAAGGACGAACAGCCAGTGTGTGGCAATTTTTTAAGGATAGCCCAACAGTACCAAATATGGTTATCTGTAAGATGTGCCAGGCAAGGCTTAGTAGAGGCACGGTAAAAGGAAACCAGAGCACCAGCAGTATGCGCAAGCATATGTCTCTTAAGCACCCAATTCAGTGGGCACCCTATCAGGGTTCAAAATCAGTGCCTTCTGATCCAAACACTTCCAGGCCACCTCAGATCCATCCTTCACCAGCAAGTGTTCAGGCTTCAGCTCCTGCTCAAGCGTACTCCTCCCAAGGTGCTTTACAAGACAGACATGACAGTAGTCAATCCTCTTGTCAGTCTGGTCCAAACGTGCAGTTGTCTGTGCCACAGCTGTATGAAAGACAGCGGAAGTTCCAACCGACACACCCATATTCCCAAAAAGTGACTGCGAAAATAGCCAAGTTGTTAGCTGTGGAAATGCTGCCGTTTAGGCTTGTAGGTACAGAGTCTTTTCGGGAGTTGATGGCTGAGGCAGCACCACGATACTCTGTACCCAGCCGCTACTTTTTCTCACGTAGTGCCGTTCCCGCCTTACACCAGCACGTGGTTAACAACTTAAAACGTGCTTTAACAAATGCTGTCACCGCAAAAGTCCACCTAACAACGGACACGTGGACAAGTAGTTGTGGACAGGGCAGATACATTTCACTAACGGCTCACTGGATCAACCTGGTGGAGAGTGTCCCAACTTCTAAAACTGTACCATCTGACATACTACCAACTCCACGAATAGCGGGCCCAACATCATTCCGGGTGTCTGCCTCCTCATATATGTCCAGTGCCCAATCGGCTTCTGCCACTTCCTTGTCCACTGCTGAGCCTCACGCACCATCACGTCCGAGTTGGGAGCTTTGCAGTACTGCTTCTGCAAGGCGACAACAGGCTCTTCTGAAGCTTATCTGCCTAGGTGACACACGTCACACTGCAACAGAGTTGTGGAAAGGTCTCAAGCAACAGACCGATGAGTGGCTGGCCCCACTGGAACTACAACCAGGTCTAGTTGTGAGCGATAATGGTGCAAACCTTGTGGCGGCAATAAAGCACGGTAAACTTGTACATGTGCCTTGCATGGCTCACGTCCTGAACCTGGTAGTTCAGAAATTCCTCAAAATATACCCAGAGTTATCTGAGCTACTGGATAAGGTGAGGCGAATTTGCGCCCACTTTAGACATTCGTCCACAGCAGCTGCAAGTCTTTCAGCCCTTCAAATCCAATTTAACTTGCAGAAACACAGGCTAATTTGCGACATGCCTACGCGATGGAACTCCACCTTCCATATGTTGGCAAGGTTTAATGAGCAGCAGAAGGCAATAGCGGAATTTCAGCTGCAACATGCCCGTCAACCTGGAAGTCATACCACACACATCAGTACTTTCGAGTGGGTCTGGATCGCTGACCTTTGCGAGTTGCTGGATAACTTCGAATACTGTACCAAACTTGTCAGTGGGGATCAGTCGATTATAAGTCTCACCATCCCCATGCTCTGCCTGCTCCAAGAATCCCTAATGAATCTCAAAACAGATGCTTTGAGAGCACAGCGGATGGCTATGGAGCCAGAATTGAACATCGCTGATCCTAGCCACCCAAGCCAATATCAGCAGGCTACATTGGTTCAGGAAGATGGTGATGAGGGTGATGATGAAGAAGATTTATTTTTCTCTGGTACTGATGTGAACCCTGATGGGACTCCCAACCCTACGTTTATGTCGGTACAGCATGGGTGGGCTGAAGAGGAGGAGGCGGACACCGATTTAGAGGCCACGACGCGTAGTGATCTTCATTCTGTTGTAACCGAGGAGATGAGTCTTTGCAGCTTAGCACACATGGCTGAAGTAATGTGTCAATGTGTCTCCAAAGATCCACGCGTCATACACATCTATGACAGCGACCTCTACTGGTTGTCAACGTTTTTGGACCCACGGTACAAAGATAAATTTCAGTCGCTGCTGTCGCACTCATCCAGGGGCTTAACGATGGATCATGTAAAGAGGGTTCTTCTTGATATTTTGCTGGCAATATCACCGTCTGAATCCGCTATACATCGAAGAACCAGCTCTTTCCAACAGCAGCCTTTGGTTGGGACACAAACGCCATCAATGACAAGAAGAGGTGGGGGTAAGATGTCCGCCAACTGGGCGATGTTCAACAGACCTTCCAATCAAGAACGGAATTTGCCTACGGTGACCTTGAGTAGGAGACAACAATTGGGCCAACATGGTAGCAGCAGTATCTCAGTGACAGTACCAGCTTCCTAACTGACCCTTCTGTACCCTTTAATTACTGGTTGTCCAAGCTGCACTTGGGCTGAGCTGTCATGTATGCCTTGGAGTGTGCTGGCATGCCCAGCTGCTAGTGTGACATCAAGCGTGTTTTCAGTGCCGCTGGGGTATAGTCACTGATAGAAGGTCCCGCCTCACCACAGAAAATGCCGACAGGCTCACTCTAATTAAATTCAACAAGGATTGGATATCATCACAGTTCCTAAGCCCTCCTGACGACAGTACACAATCCTAGATTAACCTAATCATAATTTATATGATTGGGATATTGCGCTGTTAACAATATGCCCATTTTGGACAGGAATTAATGACATGTCCCTTAGCTCTGTTGATTTCATTAGGCACCCAGTCCAAGCAATAATATGCTATGGGCCAAGCGCCCTGCTTTATGTAAAAAAATACTTTATTAAGCCCTTTGGGCTAATTTTTTGAGACACCAAGCCTAGGCCTGCATAGTTGGCCTTGCTTGTTCTATGCTCCTAGTCCAAGCAATAATATGCTATGGGCCAAGCGCCCTGCTTTATGTAAAAAAATACTTTATTAAGCCCTTTGGGCTAATTTTTTGAGGCACCAAGCCTAGGCCTGCATAGTTGGCCTTGCTTGTTCTATGCTCCTAGTCCAAGCAATAATATGCTATGGGCCAAGCGCCCTGCTTTATGTAAAAAAATACTTTATTAAGCCCTTTGGGCTAATTTTTTGAGGCACCAAGCCTAGGCCTGCATAGTTGGCCTTGCTTGTTCTATGCTCCTAGTCCAAGCAATAATATGCTATGGGCCAAGCGCCCTGCTTTATTTAAAAATAGACTTTATTAAGCCCTTTGGGCTAATTTTTTGAGCCACACAGGCTAACAAGCTTATCATGGTTTGGGAGACACCCTGGCTAACAAGCTTTTCATGGCCCTTAGGCCTGCATTAATACCAAAAATGGGAAACAGCCCCTTGGGCTAATTTTTTGAGCCACACAGGCTAACAAGCTTATCATGGTTTGGGAGACACCATGGCTAACAAGCTTTTCATGGCCCTTAGGCCTACATTTATACCAAAAATGGCAAACAGCCCCTTGGGCTAATTTTTTGAGCCACACAGGCTAACAAGCTTATCATGGTTTGGGAGACACCCTGGCTAACAAGCTTTTCATGGCCCTTAGGCCTACATTTATACCAAAAATGGCAAACAGCCCCTTGGGCTAATTTTTTGAGCCACACAGGCTAACAAGCTTATCATGGTTTGGGAGACACCCTGGCTAACAAGCTTTTCATGGCCCTTAGGCCTACATTTATACCAAAAATGGCAAACAGCCCCTTGGGCTAATTTTTTGAGCCACCCAGGCTAACAAGCTTATCATGGTTTGGGAGACACCCTGGCTAACAAGCTTTTCATGGCCCTTAGGCCTGCATTAATACCAAAAATGGGAAACAGCCCCTTGGGCTAATTTTTTGAGCCACACAGGCTAACAAGCTTATCATGGTTTGGGAGACACCCTGGCTAACAAGCTTTTCATGGCCCTTAGGCCTACATTTATACCAAAAATGGCAAACAGCCCCTTGGGCTAATTTTTCGAGGCACCAATCCTATGCCTGCATCGTGGGCGTTGCTTGGACTATCATCCTGCTGGAGCCTGGTGAAGGGTCCCACTGTACGCTCCATACAAAACGCGTAGACGCGATGTGTAGCATGTAGACGTCCCAGCCTCTCACATGTGTGTTCATAGTCTTGTTGCCATAGCGAGGCATAAAGTAACCCCCCAAACACAGGCACTGTTTGTCAGCAACAGTTGTATGTGGAGTCATGATTTGACACTTAGTAACCAAGGTGACTTCATGCGCCATGCGGGCCGTAAAGTACTTGCTAATGATGCTCTCTCCCCTGTACCCCACGCCAAATGTCTCGGGGTAATCCTTGACTCCTCCCTCTCCTTCAAGCCCCACCTGTAGTCCCTAACCAAGTCCCTGTGACTCCAACTCAAAATATTTAACCAATTCGGTCGTTCCTCAATCCTGACACTGCTGAAACACTCATAAATGTCCTCATCATCTCCCGCCTTGACTACTGCAACCTCCTTCGCATAGGTCTCCCTGCCAACTCTATTGCACCTCTCCAATCTATACTAAACTCTGCTGCCCGACTAATCCATCTGTCCTCACGCTACTCCCCTGCCTACCCCCTCTGCCAAGCCCTTCACTGGCCCCTCTGCCCCACAGAGAGCTCACTTTAAAACACTGACCATTACATTCAAAGCCTTACACAACCGATCCCCACCATACATCTCCGACATGATCTCCCGATACCATCCCTCACGCAACCTGCGTTCATCCCAAGAACTTGTCCTACAGTCCACCCTCATCTCCTCTTCCCACAACCGCATACAGGATTTCTCCCGGTCATCTGCCATGCTCTGGAACTCCCTGCCCCACCTCATCAGTCAGTCGCCTACCCTGTGAACCTTCAAGAGACACTTAAAGACTCACCTCTTCCGACAGGCCTACAACCTGCCATGAGACCCCGCTACACGCCCCACGACCGACACCTTCCCCACCCTATTCTATCCCCACCCACCCCTCGTAGAATGTGAGCCCACGCGTACAGGGTCCTCTACTCTTGTACCTGTATGACCTTATTGTCTATGTTTATTGTACTTGTCCTTGTCTACCTCTTCCTCATGTAAAGCGCCATGGAACCTATCGGCGCTATATAAATAAATAATAATTATAATAATTATGATGACTTGAAGCCCACCCACAAAAAAAACTACACATTCATTCCTTGAAAAAAGACAGACACAAAGCTGTTTTTTAAAACTGTGTTTCAAACAAAAAAATGGCAGAACTGGATGGACATTCCCAAAAATACAACCTCTTAAAATTAAAGTAGTAACCAACAAATGGAGCCCTACAGGTCCTGGTAGGTGGGCTGTGCGTCTTCTAAAAGGTCAAGGGCCCCACGTATGGCCTGGCCGAACCCTTCAGGGTGGATCCTCTGCACAGATGTAGGGAACGGTGGTAGGTCCCTGTTAGCTGGCCACTGGCAGTGAGGCAAAGGCGGTATAACCCTGTGGGGTGGCACATGGCTGTCCCGTGTTGTGGGCCTGCCCAGCCTGTTAGAGGCCGATATTTTCCACCCATCCAAATATTGGAAAACATCACCTGGGTCGTTAGTGGGCTGACAGGCTTAAAGCACTATCTGTAATGCTGACCTTGCCCGCAGTAGCCTGTCAAATGGAATATTATCCATGAATGGTATAATACTGCGGGCAAAGTCAGCATTACTCTGTTGAACACTTAAATGAGGTGACCCCGTGATCGGACCATAAGCTGGGCCTGCCGCTGGTGGTGGTGGTGCTGGCCCTGCCGCTGGTGGCGGCGGTGGTGCTGCTGGCCCTGCCGCTGGTGGCGGTGGTGGTGGTGGTGGCGGCGACGGCGGTGTTGATGGCCCTGCCGCTGGTGGCGGCGGTGGTGGTGCTGGCCCTGCCGCTGGTGGCGGCGGTGGTGGTGCTGGCCCGGCCGCTGGTGGCGGCGGTGGTGGTGCTGGCCCTGGCGCTGCTGGCGGCGATGGTGGTGGTGGCGGCGGCGACGGCGGTGGTGGTGGCGGCGGCCGTGATGGTGGTGGTCGGTTTTCTCCACGCCGCCTTCTGTTTGGCGGTGGAGGGTTAACAGCACGCCGCCCTCTGTAGTAAGCTTCTCTGTGGGTAAAGTAAAAAAAAATTTGGTGAATGCATTGCATTTGGAAACAAAAACATAGGTCAAACATTAAGTTGTACGCTTTTTAGACTCTGTGTATCTGTGTATTCTTAATCAGATATTTGTTATTATTATGAAAGAATAACCAACTGTACATAACATAAAGGAATACGTGACTTTCTTTGCTAATTCCATACTAATACATAATTTTTCCTCCCCTGATTACCACCCACCCCCCCCCCCCATCCCATCTAATCTAGACGATCAATAACACCAATGGTTCACATGAAAAAAAAAAGTCCCCCTGACTTCACTTTTAACTTGACATACTTAATTAACAAAACTTTTAGCTTATATCATCTATATAAAGCAGGGAAGGGGTTGAAAGGTATACAATATATATATATAATCTATTTATATAATCGGGAGTTTGAAATTCCGGCACTGTAGCCGAATCCCAAACTCCTTAGCGTCACTGCGAGCGGAGACGCGTATGCGCCTTCGCGAGCCGCAGACGCTTAACTCACACAGCCGCTATAGCGTTTTCTCGAGCGGCCTCGCGCCCTCCGCTCACAGCAAGACCTGCGCCCCTCACAGCGCCCCATCCGCCCCGGCATGCTGGCATTTGTACTTCCCCCGTCTGTGCACCCACAGGTCTTAGCAGATCACTGATGCTGACAGCGGGGGGGACAACACAGACAATCAAATCAGGAGGAGGTCAGTGTCAGGAGGAGATGACAGCCGCCCGCCGGGGCCTGTGACACTGCAGAGGTCACAGCGGGGCTGTGTGTGCGGACAACGGGAGGCCGGGGGCTACGGACGTACCGGACACGTCCTCTGCTCCTGGAGATGTGCCGCGGGTCCGCGCTCGCAGCGTATCTGACGCAGGAGCCGCGCTCACCCCGCCCACACCACGCCCTCTGCCAAACAACCCACACCTCTCACTAACCTCCTGCAGCTAACCACACCCCATGTTTACCTTTGCCATGATGTCATTCAGCTGCGGCCGCTATCTTTAATAAGGTCAGTAATGATGGCAGTAATCGGATCTCTGCTCCCTCTAGCACGCCCCAACACTGTAGCACCATCTATTAACCCTATTCTCATCACCTATATACTCTGCTACCCACTGAGCCGCCTGTATACTCTGCTACCCACAGAGCCGTCTTTATACTCTGCTACCTCAGACCCGCCTGTATACTCTGCTACCCACAGAGCCGCCTGTATACTCTGCTACCTCAGACCCGCCTGTATACTCTGCTACCCACAGACCCGCCTGTATATTCTGCTACCCACAGAGCCGCCTGTATACTCTGCTACCTCAGACCCGCCTGTATACTCTGCTACCCACAGACCCGCCTGTATACTCTGCTACCCACAGAGCCGTCTTTATACTCTGCTACCTCAGACCCGCCTGTATACTCTGCTACCCACAGAGCCGTCTTTATACTCTGCTACCTCAGACCCGCCTGTATACTCTGCTACCCACAGACCCGCCTGTATACTCTGCTACCCACAGACCCGCCTGTATACTCTGCTACCCACAGAGCCGTCTTTATACTCTGCTACCTCAGACCCGCCTGTATACTCTGCTACCCACAGAGCCGCCTGTATACTCTGCTACCTCAGACCCGCCTGTATACTCTGCTACCCACAGACCCGCCTGTATACTCTGCTACCCACAGAGCCGCCTGTATACTCTGCTACCTCAGACCCGCCTGTATACTCTGCTACCCACAGACCCGCCTGTATACTCTGCTACCCACAGAGCCGTCTTTATACTCTGCTACCTCAGACCCGCCTGTATACTCTGCTACCCACAGAGCCGTCTTTATACTCTGCTACCTCAGACCCGCCTGTATACTCTGCTACCCACAGACCCGCCTGTATACTCTGCTACCTCAGACCCGCCTGTATACTCTGCTACCCACAGACCCGCCTGTATACTCTGCTACCCACAGAGCCGTCTTTATACTCTGCTACCTCAGACCCGCCTGTATACTCTGCTACCCAAAGACCCGCCTGTATACTCTGCTACCTCAGACCCGCCTGTATACTCTGCTACCCCCAGACCCGCCTGTATACTCTGCTACCCACAGAGCCGTCTTTATACTCTGCTACCTCAGACCCGCCTGTATACTCTGCTACCCACAGAGCCGCCTGTATACTCTGCTACCTCAGACCCGCCTGTATACTCTGCTACCCACAGACCCGCCTGTATACTCTGCTACCCACAGAGCCGTCTTTATACTCTGCTACCTCAGACCCGCCTGTATACTCTGCTACCCACAGAGCCGTCTTTATACTCTGCTACCTCAGACCCGCCTGTATACTCTGCTACCCACAGACCCGCCTGTATACTCTGCTACCCACAGACCCGCCTGTATACTCTGCTACCCACAGAGCCGTCTTTATACTCTGCTACCTCAGACCCGCCTGTATACTCTGCTACCCACAGAGCCGCCTGTATACTCTGCTACCTCAGACCCGCCTGTATACTCTGCTACCCACAGACCCGCCTGTATACTCTGCTACCCACAGAGCCGCCTGTATACTCTGCTACCTCAGACCCGCCTGTATACTCTGCTACCCACAGACCCGCCTGTATACTCTGCTACCCACAGAGCCGTCTTTATACTCTGCTACCTCAGACCCGCCTGTATACTCTGCTACCCACAGAGCCGTCTTTATACTCTGCTACCTCAGACCCGCCTGTATACTCTGCTACCCACAGACCCGCCTGTATACTCTGCTACCTCAGACCCGCCTGTATACTCTGCTACCCACAGACCCGCCTGTATACTCTGCTACCCACAGAGCCGTCTTTATACTCTGCTACCTCAGACCCGCCTGTATACTCTGCTACCCAAAGACCCGCCTGTATACTCTGCTACCTCAGACCCGCCTGTATACTCTGCTACCCCCAGACCCGCCTGTATACTCTGCTACCCACAGAGCCGTCTTTATACTCTGCTACCTCAGACCCGCCTGTATACTCTGCTACCCACAGAGCCGCCTGTATACTCTGCTACCTCAGACCCGCCTGTATACTCTGCTACCCACAGAGCCACGTGTATACTCTGCTACCCACAGAGCCGAATTGGAACCTAATGTATATATTAATAAATAATACTAAATGTACACAACAGTGCTGCAGACACATACCTTGGCATACGGGCCACCGGGTGAAGGAAGGACAGCCGGTCGTAAAAATGGTAGTGGTTCAGCAATGGAGCGGCTCCCGGTTCTCTCTCTGAGTACTGCCGGTACTGCTTCTTATGCTGGTCCCGGCAGCTCCTCCACCGTTTTTTAAGATGGTCAACTGTGAAATGATTTCAAACCGGGTTTAGAGATGTGTAATATTTGAAACAACAAAAGTATGTGTACAAATCAACAAAACATTTTATTCATTTTGTGTGTGTAATGTGTATACAAGGCACAGTGACACGACAGTGTGGAACATCATCAACAGCATTACGGACATTGAGCTCACGTGGCCACAATCACAAATGAGGCAGGACACATGTCAACGCATAGAGAATGTAATAGTGCGGGCACCAGACTCTGGTCATTAGTGGTATTTATATACACCCAACCCCTTGGCCGAAAGAGCCAGGAGGATCAGACCTTAAACTAAGTGTACTGTTGTGACCCCATCCAAATATAGGCAACTATGCAGTGGAGCATGATAACACATTCAGGGTCCTGTATACCCTGCTATGGGGGCCCTGTATTCCCACTGCTGGGGGCCCTGTAAACCCACTGGGCCACTGTCTACCCACTGCTGGGGGCCCTGTATACCCACTGCTGGGGGGGCCTGTACACACACTGAGGGCCCTGTATACAGGGACTGACTGGCACCCTACAGTTTGGGTCGCAACCCTCCCTCACCAGCCCGACACAGGTGAGGACGGGGGGTGGGGGGGGGTGATGACTGGCGGCCGCCTCACAGTCACCGCAGCTCCCGCATTCTCCTATGGCTCGCTCCCAGCCGCAGCCTCGCGCTCCTCACAGCCGCTCGCTAACAGTCGCAGCCGCACGCCACTCACAGACGCTCACTCCCGGACGCAGCCGCGCGCTGATGACGTCATCGCGCGGCCAGGAGCTTCCGTTTCCGCCTGCTGCTTCAGGGACATGCGGATTATTCATGCTCCTGCAGCCGCATGACCCGTGGCACCTGGGCCAGTCCGCCCCTGCCTGTATACCACAATATGGGGGCATGTATACCCATCTGGGGGCCTGTATACTCTGCAGGGGGAGGTGTATACTCTGCTGGGGGCTGTCTACCAGTGATAGCCGCTGTATACCAGGATGGCGGTCAATATGTTTTCACAGTTTTTGGGGGCAAAAATAGGGGGGTCGGCTTATACACGGGTCGGCTTATACACGAGTATATATACAGTAAATGCAATATATAACGTGTGAACTCATTTAACTTACTTAGATTGCTCTGTTCCTCATGGTCACTCCGATGGAACGCAGGGAACATCTCTTGGGCGATCTCTCTCCAGGCTGTATTAATTTGGGTCGTATCCCCATAGTCAGGATCTGTAGGGAGCCATAGAAATGGACGAGCCTCCACAAGTGCAATAAGACGCAGTGTGTTCACCGTGCCACGGCCTGCTGCCATGATTGCAATGATGAATGGATTGCTCTGTGTGTGCGCCTGTCAGCGCGACTCGTTTCCTGTTTCCTTAAAGCATGGTGTGTGCTGGAGAATCGCTTCCCTCGCATCATCGGCTCCAAGCCTCAAAATAAGAGAAAAACCAGCGAGTTTGGACTCGCACACTTTCAGAGACACATCAGCGAGTTGTAAATGTCATTATTCGCTATTACTCGGTTCCCTATTCATTAACATTGGACTCGCTGGACTCGCAACGAGTCCCGAGTCCTTGACTCGGACTCGTTGGGGTCTTGCGATTCCGAGTCTTTTAGGACTCGCCCATCTCTAATCATATTGTCTGTCATGGGATTTTCTTGTGTAAATACTGTTGAAAAAAAGTCATTTAGCATATTGGCTTTTTCCTCATCCTCATCCACCATTTCACCCAGACTATTTGTAAAGGGGCCAACACCATCATTTTTTAGTTTCTTACTATTTATGGAGTTAAAAAATATTTTGGGATTCTTTTTACTTTCTCTGGCAATGAGTCTCTCTGTTTCAATCTTTGCTGCCTTGATTTGCTTTTTACAAATGTTATTTAATTTTCTGTATTTATTTAATGCTTCATCACTACCTACTTGCTTTAATTCCCTAAATGCTTTCTTTTTGTCACATATTGCACTTCTTACCGCTTTATTTAGCCATAGTGGTTTCCTCCTATTTCTAGCATGCTTATTCCCATAGGGTATATATTGCGCACAGAACCTATTCAGGATGCTAATAAACATCTCCCATTTGTGTTGTGTACTTTTATGTCTCAGGACATCGTCCCAGTTTATTGCACTAAGATCATCTCTCACCCGTTGGAAATTTGCCTTCCTGAAGTTTAGTGTCCTTGTGGCCCCTCTACTACACGTCTTAGTAAAGGATACTTGAAAGCTTATTAAGTTATGATCACTGTTACCCAAGTGACCTCCAACCCGTATATTTGATATGCGGTCTGGCCTGTTGGTTAATATTAGGTCCAGCAGTGCCCCCCTTCCTGTTGGGTCCTGAACCAGTTGTGAAAGGTAATTGTCTCTCATAGTTTTCAAAAACTTATTACCTTTGCTGGAACTGCAGGTTTCTGATCCCCAATGTATTTCAGGGTAGTTGAAGTCCCCCATAATAATGACTTCTCCCTGAGTCGCTGCTTCATCTATTTGCTTTATGAGGATATTCTCCTCCACTTCCATACGTCTCCCTCCTTACACCTGCCTGCCAGCGGAGGTCAGCACCCTAAATTGCGTAGTGGCGCCCCCACTCGTCGGCGGCTGACCCTGTCAAACCCTAACCTGGCCCTGGAAGTCAGGAGGTAGTGCTCCCCCCTAAAATAATTATCCCCCAGGTCCAAGGCACAACTGGTTGACTGGTCAAATCCGTGTCTCAGTATTAAAACAGAGTCTCACCATACTAAATATAGCCAGCACCTTGAACAGGATAATGAGTTAGATACCCGGCTGGTCTATCATCATATACCTTGTCCCTCACCCTATTCCAAGGTGGTCACATAGATAACACAAGACCACCTATGTATGGCATAACAGACATAGGCATATGGAGGTACTTAGCTTAAGTGCATGGAGTGCTCGTCCCCGCGCGCCTCAACGCTTTTCTCATCATCAGGAGGCTTGATAACGTCTGTCCATATGTCCTGTGTAAGCACACAAAAACTTGATGTGGAGGGGATGGGGTACTCTGACTCCATCCTTCTTATATCCAGTGCCCTGTGCTCACAGGCCGCCCACATCCTGTATTACCCGACCACTCCCCCCTCACCCTCACATTCCAAGGGTACAGACACCAAAACATACCAAACATGGTGTCCAACCTCAAGATATGATGAAACGTATGTGCTGCCATAGAGGAACTCAAAGAATGGCGATCCAGGGCGCTCCCGCTCTCCTGGAACGCACGCTGCTGCCGCCATGTCCACATCGTGGACCGCACGCGTCACCGGAAGTGACGTTACGCGCGTGCGCAGTAGCCGCTAGGTCCCGGCATCCTACCGCGCATGCGCGCTACCCGCACGCATCTACACACAGTGTGGTTGCGCGCAATGTTAAGGACGTTACTAGGCAACGTCCCCATGCAACAGTGGGCGTAATCCAGGAGCTGGGATCAGCCCACCAGTGTCACTCATACAAGTTACCTGGCGCACCAATTCTATTCCACCCATATGAGGTGCCCACATGGATCCTATAGGGAGGGGGAAGAAACCCATATCACTGCACCCATTGAAAATATTCAATGCAGCAGATCTCAGTCATGTCAGGTCACAGGAACACTGTGACATCACCGGAGCACATAAATTATGCATAGATATAAAAATTTGATAAGTCCCTCAAATATTCACATGAGTTTTACCATTCTGCAAGGTGAACTGAATACAGATCCAAATTTCACAGAAAACAGGCATAAGACAATTGCTCGTTTAACCCTTTCGGGGTCAGGGAATCGAATCTAAATGTCCACTCAGCCTCCCTCTTTAAGATGTTACAGTCATGGTTTCCTTCCCTCGGGCCAGTCCTCACCACCTCTATGATCCTGAAAGTCAGTTGTTTAACGTCACCCCCATGTCTCTCATTCATGTGCCTCGCAATCGGGGTGTCTCTATTGTTCCTAATGTCCCCAAGGTGATCGCCCACCCTCCTCCTAAACTCCCTGACGGTCTTTTCAACGTAGTCAAGTCGGCAGGTGCACGTAGCAACGTACACCACCCTGGCAGACTTGCAGTTGGAAAAATCTCGCAGAAAGAAGGTTTTATTGTTGGCTACGCTGCAGATAGACTTACATGGTGTCATATTCCCACAGAAACCACAGTCCCCACATCTGAAAAAACCCTTTTGGTTTACCCCCCAACCAGGTGGATCCCACGGAGGGGGGCCTGTAATAACTGTACCAGTCTGACAGTGAACGGCCTCTACAATAGGTGACACTGGGATTCACTGAGATCATCCCCTGTAAATCGGGATCGGACGTAAGGACATCCCAATATCTACGTAGCACACTCATGATTTTGTGATTTTGACAGTCGAAAGTGCCTATGAGTCTCGTAATACCGGAGTCCTCCTTATGACGTCTCCCACACCTCTGTAGCAGTTCCTCCCTATTCTGACCTTCGGCATGACTACGTGCTGCTTGTAGCACCGATCGTGGGTACCCTCTCTCTAGGAAACGTCTCGTCAGGTCGTCTGCCTGTATTCTGAAGTCACGGAGGCTAGAGCAGTTCCTTCTCAGTCTCAGATATTGCCCTTTGGTGATGCCCCTCTTTAGAGGTACTGGATGGTAGCTTTCCCATCTCAGGAGGCTATTTGTAGATGTTGGTTTACGATAGGTCCTAGTAGATAAGAACCCATCGGCCTCCCTCCTGATCAAGACATCCAGAAAAGCGAGTTCTGTAGGACTGCTCTCAGACGTGAACCTCAGACCGATCCGGTTGATATTCAGACATTTGACAAACTCTGCGAAACTGTCCTCTGGTCCAGACCACAGCAGAAACACATCATCTATGTATCTGGACCAGAGGACAATATGGGGCTCTCACCAATTGGTGCCGTCCTTAAACACGATGGTTTCCTCCCACCAGCCCAGGAACAGATTATCATACGATGGGGCGCAGGAACTCCCCATCGCAGTGCCCCTGAGCTGGTGGAAGTACTTCCTGTCAAATAAGAACGTATTGTGATGTAACACGAACTTCAATAAATCAATGACAAAGATATTATGACTATGACAAATAGTCGTCCTCGTGTTGAGATAGTACTCAACAGCACGTAGTCCTAGATCATGGGGAATACTGCTATACAATGCCTCAACGTCGATCGAGGCCAGTATGGTACCCGCCTCGAGATTGACCCCATCAAGTTTTCTCAGCAGGTCGGCTGTATCTCGTGTGTAAGATGATAGACCTGTAACAAAAGGACGGAGAATTGTGTCAATGTAGACACCTGCATTTTGGGTGCAAGAGTCTATGCCGGAGACAATAGGTCTCCCTTTCAGTACCTCCACCCCCTTATGCACCATCAGTTTGATGAACTCAAACTCATTCTTTGAGATGAGACCCCCCTCTCTGGCATACTCCAGAATGTAGATTAACTCCTCAGTATACCTCATTACAGGGTTAGAATCAAGGATCTCATAGGTAGAAGAGTCGTTGAGAATACGATAACACATCTCACGATATTTTTCATGGTTCATCAATACCAAATTTCCGCCCTTATCTGATGCCTTAATTACAAGGCCCTGTTCTCGTTCCAATGACAACAGGGTCCTAGTCTCAGCCTCATCCATATTGCTGGTCAAATCCTGATTTGTACATGGGATCTTTTTCAGATCTCTTTCAACAAGGCTCACAAAAATGTCTACACTGGTGACGTCAGTATTAGGTGGCGTCTTTTTACTGACTTTCTTATGCCCTGTAAAAGGGCCAAGTCCCCTTTCATTACATCCACTGATCTGATGGTTCAGATATGCCATATCATTGAAGCATTGGTACTCATCCTCGTCAAGTCCCAATCTTAGGCATTCATCCTTATTGTGCCTAGAAAATAATTTTTTCCATTTAAGTTTTCGACCAAACAGGTAATGTCTTTCACCCAGTCAAAACAGTTAAACCTGTTTGTCGGGACGAAAGAGAGTCCCCTCTTCAAGATATTATACTCGTGATAACTCAGTTGGTGAGAGGACAGGTTAATGATCTGTCCACCATCCAATCGAGCCACTAGTGTAGTACCAGGCAATCCCACCCTGTTCCTCAGTGGATAGTCTCTTGGAACCTCCCCCCTAAAAAAGAAGCCAACGGTGCACCAGCAAAGGGTAATCCAGAGTATCCCGCATTGCCACCCTGACCCCCCCCCCCCCGTGCCCCCTCCGCCCGACCCTCCAGGATGATTTGGAGGAAGTGTCTGGTTTTGAGGCACCACAGGATAGGTAGGTGCTCTGGGACCCTGTGGAGCAGGTTGTGGTGGCGGTCCCTGGGGTAACTGAGGATCTGGTTGACCCGGGTTTCCAGGGGGTCTTTGGGGACCACCGTTGCCCCATTTCCCACCTTTTGGTCTCCTCCTCCTTCCTCTACCCCTTCCCCGCCCCGCACCGCACCACCTGGACCTTCCGGATCAGAATCCCCTTCTGACGAAGAGCCCCTGGGTTTCTCCTTAATAAAGAGGTATGCCTGGTCTTCTGAAAATTCTTTGAAATCCCTCTGGAACTGGAGGTGCTTTCTTTCCTTCAGAAAACCCTGGTATTTCTCCAGGGAATTCTGTAGGAACGCCTCCCTCCTATTAAAGTCAGGGTCAGATCTGGATTTCAATATATTTTCAATACCTATGTTCAATTTACCAGTAGCTACCTCAAAGATTTTCCTCTCCTATGTAGCAAAATGCTCATGAAGCGTAAGGAGGAACCAATGGATTCTTTTTTCCACAGGTCCAAGAGTTCAGGGCTTGCTGTACGTGGAGATGGACAGAGGTTAATCCTTAGCCCCTTTGGGACTATACTGTTCTTCAGATAGTTCTCTAGGGTTTTAATCTCCCACCATGACCTAGTATACTCTTTGTACAACACATACAATTCGTTAAATTGTACTTTAAGGGAGACCAACCCCGTACCCCCGTCTGGGTTAACTGTAGTGCAGAATGCCTGGTTAGCGTCCTCTGTCCATGAGGCTGTATTAACAGGACCTGACAGAAAACTGGCCATATCAGAAAATCTCAAAATATAGATAGTGTAGGTTTCAATTAAAGGTGCAAATCATATTAAACCTATATAAATGATAAACTTTATTTGTAAACTTAAACAGTGTTGACTTTTTAGTACAAAAATCCATCTGGCTTCAAGTTTCAAAAGTTCTAGGGTTACATTGCCCCCCCTAATGTTGGATCGAATACCCTGTAAGCCTAAAATCTGAATCGAATTGAGGTTACAGTTATGTTTGAAATAATCAAATTAACTTGCCACAAAAGATTGAATTGAAGATTTCAAGATTTTATTAAGCAGCTTGTGTGGACAGAATTATAAAGCAAAATGTTTCGGCTATGGCCTACTCAGTTGCAATAAAAGAACAAGAAAATACTTACATGATTGTCATGTTCAAACGTAACATCAATAAAACAGAAAATAATATAAACTATACCTTAATTCTTTCAACATGCTACTTCACAAATGATGATGTCATGTTCACATAGCTGTAAAAAAGTCTTGTCAACAAGAGATCAAACAACAAGAAGTACATATGCAGAATATTCAATACAGAAAAGAAAGATTGCACAAAAGACCAATGTAACACTATCAAGGTCTGATTTATATGTCACTCCCAATATGAGCTCATGAATACACGAATCAGAGATACAGCGTGCTAACGCTGTACCCATATATTATCCCTAACCACAGAAGCGACCTATGCATTATAGCACTGCCGTCTTCTTCTCTTTCATTTTCTTGTCTTTTCTTCTACTTTCCTCTGCTTTCCCAAACCCGTTGATATGGAAAATGCTCCATTACGCTCTGTGCTTATAGAGACAGCAATATCGTAATACTGATTTACGCATCCATGCGTCCTAGATCACTTCACTGACCGCAACTTGTGACGGCACATGCTGTAACGGGTCCCAACAATACTGCGCATGCTCGCGCGCTCTATGACGACATCAGCTCTTCTAGCGACAATTCGCGGGTAGCCCCGTACCAAGAAACGATCAGTTAAATCTCTTGATTCCTTCAAGAAATCAGAGTCACGACTACAGTTACGTCTGACTCTAAGGAACTGGCCTTTAGGGATCCCACGCCTCAAATGCGGTGGGTGGCTGCTATCAAAGTGCAGTAAGCTATTTGTGGCCGTAGGCTTACTGAGTCCAAGATAACGCTGGTCAACCTGAGGTTCAAATTGTTATAAATTTAGGATAGAAATGAAGCTGTTGCACTCATCCACGGATCCTTTCCATAGGAAAAGAATGTCATCGATAAAGTGGTGCCATGCAAGTACATAATTTTGCAAATCAATCCATTGGATATACAATCGTTTCTTCCACCAAACCATGAAGATCTTTGCATATGAAGGCACACACCGCCCCCATAGCGGTTACGGATGCCTGGCTGTAATACTTGTAGTCAAAAACAAAATATTTATTTTCTAAGACAACTTGAGTAGGTCCAAAATGAAGGAATCGTGTAACCTGTTACTGCTCGACTGTTTGTCCAAAAAATATTCCATCGCACTAATTCCCAGGTCATGAGTAATATTCGTGCATAGGGACTCAACATCCATGGATACTAACAGTGTGCCTTCTGCAATCTCCAAGCTCTCAACCTCCTGAAGGAGATGGGTGGAGTCTCTTATATATGATCTTAGTGAGTTTGCCAGGGGCTGAAGATAATAATCCAGAAAAATGCATGGTTTTTCAAAGAGCTCCAGCAAATTCCTTTCTTATGCTTTTTTGGCAGCAGATAGTATGTCGGAATCCGGGAAACTTATATAAAGTAGTCTCTTTCCCTCTTGTTTTGACCGCCAAATGTAGGCTTTTCCGATAAGACCATCAAGATTTTCTTTAAATACCTGTGTTGGGTCAGAGGGTAAAATCCGGTAGTTACTCATGTTTCCAAGCTGGCGTCGAGCTTCTTTTAAGTATAGATCTATAGGCCATGGAACAATATTACCCCCCTTGTCAGCCTCCTTTATTATGAACTCCTTGTTTTTCTTTAGTGTGGTTAAGGCCATTTGTTCATCCCTGGTTAGATTATTAAATCTACCCGGTGTAAGTTTAAGGTTACTCACCTCATCACAAACCTTATTATAAAAGAGTTGAATGATGAGGAAGGCTGAAAAGGGGGGTGTTATCTGGATGGTGCCCTTCCTGGGAATTGGTAGGCCGTTCTCATGTCGTCCTCAGTTTCTAAAACCTCCAGATCTTTTAGGGGCCCGTCTCTCCGCATCAGTGAAGAAATCAAGTATGGACGGCTGGTGATAAAGAACCTTGAATTTGAGCTTTCTACAGAACAGATATACATCTTTAGTGAAAGTGAATTTGTCCAAGTCCATGGGGGGTGAAAACGACAAACCCCTTTGCAGCAGCTTGGTTTCAGTATCGGATAGGACATAATTAGAAAGATTGATTATTTGTAATTGATGTCTCATCTCAGTGCTTACCATTTGGGCGGATCTGATAGTTACTTCTCTTCAAACGATTCTCCCGGTCAAATTCCTTTTGTTTGCGCTTCCCCTGCAGTGACGGTTCTACATCGGCCCCTCGCTTTCTTCTCCCTCTTTGAGTCCGTCCTCGGAATCGGTGGTTTCCGAGAATTAAAATCCTCTCCAGTGGGAAGTTCAGTCAGAGTGTGGGGAGTGTTATTTGATTTGAATGGTTTCTTAGGTTTTTTTGGGCCCGGATGACCACCCCTCGGAGCTCTAGGGTTACCCTGGTGTGACCACCTGTACGCATGACTATTTTTAAAATTGTTTTTGTCCCTTAAGTACTTTCTCTTTTTATTGGCAAGAATGACTGATTGATATTTGTCAATGATGCTTTACAGCTTTTTTTGGAACGGTTCAACTAGAGTGGGATAATCAAAAGTTTCTAGTTTCGCTTCTTTAGATTAAATGTCCTTTTAAGATCATCAAGGATTTTGTAATCGTGTTGTAAAAGTAGATCAATAAGGACCCCAGAGCTTTTAGTTAGCCCTGCTTCTCAAATACTCTTAAACTCAGAATCAGGCTCCCAGGCTGGAAAAATCTGAACGCTCAGACCCCTGGGTACTATTCCTAGTTTCTTGTATTCCTCTAACTCCTAATATTCAGCCACAATCTAGTAAATAATTTGTGTAATGGAAATCAAGGACTTAGTGATTTCCAAATATTCAACCTCTCAGTCCGCTCCACCCGAGGGGGCCCCCGGTTTGGTAGTGAAAAAGCTGGCTGACTCAGTGAGCGCGCACAGTCTGGTGTCTAGATTCATATCAAAAGGTTACTGAAATTACAGGTGTATCCAGGTGTGTGCCTACTCTCAGTGGAAGTCAAAACTATGCGTTTTGATGCAATTTACTTCGGGAAAAAAGGGGGGAAACTGAGGGCACCACAATGATGAAGGGAGGTGGGATCTGCTCCAACACATCTAAGTAATAAGTTGCAAGGGAGAGAAGAAATGTGTAATTAATGGGCGATCACAACTATAACGAATCAATATCCTTTCTTATTTACATAGTCAATACAACAAGCCACTGCAAACATTGTGCATAAAAAATAAAAACATTTAAAAAGGTTCAAGACCTAAATACAGATGAGGGGGAGGTGTAGTCTCCTTGCCTGTGTGCCACAGAGAACAATTAGTAGACAGAAACAGATATTGTAGAAATTCACCTAATATCACAGAGTATATTTTCTTGCAGAAAGAAGGCTGCTTTTCACATTAGATTTTGAGTATAACCTGGCAATAGACCATAAAATATATTACAATCATTGCGGTGCAAGCTGCCAATCCCAGTAATGTGATCAGCACTTTCCAAGCTATCACAGTCAATAGATAGAACTCAGTCACCGCTAGGGGGGGTTTTGTATGTAACAATCAGTCACCACTCAGGGAGTAATGTGCTTGGATAATCACATATAGGAAAAGTATATAAACTTCACCATGCCAGTGTCCAGGTATAGGTATCAGCAGTAGGACACAAGTAAACATCAATCTGCTAAGAAACTGCTATGGTATCCATACCTCCCAACTTTTGAAGACAGGAAAGAGGGACAAAGTCAGTGGCGTGCACCACAGGCAACAACAATTTTAGGCCATGCCCCCAACAACACCCATTTTTCAACTAGTCATACTCATATCCACGCCTCAACCACACCCATTCAGCACTGCTGATCACACTGTTTCATAAATAAACTATTATAAACAGAAATGTTTTTTTATTGCACTGCACTCTTTTCCTCCAGTGCAGTCCCCCCTCCCTGTGCTCTTTTTCAGTGTGCTGTCCCACCTTCCAGCACTGTCTTCTCCTCCTGTGTGCCGTCTTCTCCTCCTGTGTGCTATCTTCTCCTCCTGTGCTGCCCCCCACTGCACCATCTTTTCCTTCTGTGCACTGTCCCCTCTCCCTGCACTGTATTCTCCTTCTGTGCGCTGTCCCCCTCCCTGTGTTGTCTGCTCCTTCTGTGTACCATCTTCTCCTGTGCACTGTCACCCCCTCCCTCCGCTGTCTTCTCCTCCTGTGTGCTGTCCCCCCTTGCTGTGCTGTCTTTTCCTCCTGCACACTGTCCCCCCTCCCTGTGACGTCTTCTCCCCCTGTGCGTTGTCTTCTCCTCCTGCATGATGTCCCCCGTCACTGTGCTGTCTTCTCCTCCTGTGCGCCGTCTTTTTCCTCCTGTGGACTGTCAACCCCTACTTGCGCTGTTTTCTCTTCCTGTGCATGGTCCCCTCTCACTGTGCTGTCTTCTCCTCCTGAGTGCTGTCCCCCTCTCTGTGCCATGTTCTTCCCGTGTGCCATGTTCTCCTCCTGCGCGCTGTACCCCCTCCCTGCCCTGTCTTGTCCTCCTGTGCAATGCCCACTTTCCCTGTGTCATCTTCTGCCCCTGTGCGGCATCTTCTCCTCCTGTGTGCTGTCTACCCTCCCTGTGCTGTTTTCTCCTCCTGTCCACTGTCTCCACTCCCTGCGCCACCTTTTCCCCCTGTGCACTGTCTTCTCCTCACGTGTGCTGTCCCCCCTCCCTGGGCTGTTTTCTCTTTCAGTATTGCTGTCCCCCTCTCTGTGCCATCTTCTCCCCTTGTGCACTGTCTTCTCCTGTGTGCTGTCCCCCCTCCCTGTGTTGTCTTCTCCTCCTGTGCGCTGTCCCCCCCTCCCTGTGCTGTCTTCTCCTCCTGTGCGTGCCCTCCTCCCTCTGCTGTCTTCTCATGTGAACTGTCTTCCCTCCCTATGATGTGTTCTCCTCCTGTGCGCTATCCCCATGTGTCTCCTCTCCTTCCTTCATATATTTTTAACCTGCTCCCATTTGTCTGTCCCCATATTGTGGCCTGTAGTACAAAAAAGATCAAAAAACTTCCTCACCTCGCCATGGGCCAGCGTCATCTTGTTCCTTCGGTTGTAGTCACACTTGTGTGACACGCATCCCGTCACTTGGCTTAACTGCCCGCTTTCCGCAGATGGGAGCATGCTAGCTGCATGTATTTCGCAGCTGCAAGATCTTGTCAACACAACGGACGGTCATCATAGGCGGAGCGGGGCATGGTGGCACGACAGTGACGTCATACACCGGTGACCCACGCATTGACGTCAGCAGCGAGCCTCTGATTGGCTGACATATATTAACTATTCCAGGGCCGACAGGAAACAATGCATTTCAGCTAACGCACGTCTGCACATTCAGCTGAATGCAGAACCAGTCGAATCTTGCCCTTAGAGGACTGGGAGCAAAGGCAAAAATGAGATGGGGGCATTCCAGGCTCACCGAGTCCAACACACCACCCTGCCTGCAGGCACAAGGGGACCTGAGGAGAAGACACAAATACTGGAATTAATCTCCACTGCTCCTCTCTCCTGCAGGCACAAGGGACCTGGTTGCTGCTGCTGAGTCTAATCATTACCTCAATTGTAGGATGTTTGTGCTGTGGAGATGAGCTGGTCACATGTAAGGATCCTTCCTCCTGGGTAGCATAAGTAGCCAAAGGGGCACAGCTGGCACACAGAGGGGGTGTGGCCGGAACACAGAGGGGGTGTGACCTGCAGCAAAAGAGGCCATTTAAGGCATCCAGAGTATGTGTGCCCATAATCAAGGGGGCGTTGCCAGCATGGTGATGGGGCGTGGCCTCCACTGAGCAAGACATGTAAGTATGCAGAGGGTGTGTGGCCAGGATGAAGAAAAGGCATGGCCAGCAACAAGAGGGGGCATGGTGGCTGCTTCTCACTGCAGTCGGGAAACCTAAGCTCCTTATGAGCACAGGTGGACGGAGTCTCAAAATTGGAACTGTCCCACTGGATTAGGGATGGTTGGAAGCTATGCAGTATCTGATAAATTTATTCAATTTTCAATGGACTGCATAACACCTTACTCTTGGCCTGGGAACCTGTTGCATGTGGCTGCTCTGGGAAAGAGTTGCCCGTCTTTTCCCTCTTGTCACTCCACTGCCACTTCCTGCCTGTGTGGTGCTGCCAACGTCTTCCCCCCAAACTGCTGTCTTTGCTCCTCATAATACCTTCCCAGATTTGATGAGGTATTTTATTGTCCACCACCTCATCTTTCATTTTGACAATCTGGTCCTCCTGACTTATTGACTAAAAACGCACTTGTTGGCAAATGTGCTTCATCAGCTACCTCTTGAAGCATTAATTGCCGTTCCCCACTGTTGTCTTCTGATAATGGCTGTTCAAATATTTAGGCATCACTAGACAAGATTTCCTCATATCCTACTTCAAATGTGCAGGGGGAGAGGCTAAAATCAATATATAAAATTGTAATTGTGGACACACTGCTGTCATGTTCCAAATTGATCGAAAATGCTATACTCCATGCAGCACATATACATTTCCGATTTTAGCTGTATGCCTAGGGTCACACATAAGTCCTGGATCCGTTATTTGCATCAGTTTTTCAACTTTAGAATTCTAGTAAAAACTGATGCTCTTAACGGATCCTGAACTCAAATGTGACTGATCTGCTATGTGTTTTTAACAGAACCCAAAAAATGCTGACGTTTTCCTGTGCGCTCTGCTAAAGCGCAGTTCCTGGGGCTTCCTGTGTGGCTGCATCCATGGTAAACATTGGGTTGCCATGGAGCAACAGTCACAGGCAGCCCCCAACATTAACGGTGTGCATTACTGTAGACTGGGCTCTGCAGTAACAGCATCCGTTTAATGTGAGGGACATGTTAAGTGTAATCCTAGCCCAGCTCTCATCCCTGACACATTTCACCTGAAAAAGCTGATAATTTTGTTGAAACACGCGTCTATGTATCATTCTATCACACACAAAGCCAGTCTATGTATCATTCTATCACACACAAAGCCAGTACCCACAAGAAACTATCTAACACGTTCACAAAATGCACCACCGACACACACTAGTTTGTACCCCCACATACTTCTTAATCACAGATACTGCCAATACCCTCTCTATTGCACACAGAGCCTGTACTCCCATGTCATTATTGATCACACACACGTAACCTGCATCCCAAGTACCCCTTTAGAAAACCAAGCTTGCATCCTCATTTACCTCTCTAGAACACAAGCTGAATCCCCAAGAATAGCTTTATCACACAAAGCTTGTACAACTATGAACTCCTCTGTCAACACACACAGATTGCACCCCTCCATAATACTTACAGCCTGTACTGTACCCTGATATTCTTTAATCACACAAATCCCCATGTCCCCTTTTAGCACACACATAACTTTCACCACCATGTCTGCCCCAGCTTCAGTGTCTCTTATGTTATGTATACAGCAGTTTCAGTGTCTTCTATGTAATATATACAGAACAGCATCAGTGTCTCATGTGTTGTATACAGAAGTCTTAGTGAATCCTATGTGATGTTAAAAGCAGTCACTCATGTGATCCTATATGTTTGTATCAAGTCATGCAGAAATAAAATGGTATTGGAATCCGCCTTTAGACCAACACTGGCATTATGGCCAACTACTGAGAAGTACAATAATGTGCTTGGCCGCTACCGCATTGCTCCTAGCCTTGGTGATATTCCCAAGGGTCTCACATGAACGGACATACTTATCCAGCAAAGATTTTTTTTGACCTCTTTGGTTGTATAAACTGGGACAACATTCTGGTTTGCTTTCCGAACCTGCAGACACAGTACCATACGGAGGTTTCTCCCAGGTTCTGATAAACCTTATTTGACGTTTATCACCCCCGTTTGTAAGCCAATCTTTATAATGGAAAAATAAATTTCCAAAATAATGAAGATTGCATCACCTGGCTGGATTTTTTTCTTGACTTTGTAGTGATGTCCCAACCTGGTCTCTCTTCTTTTTGCGTACACAACATACACAGTCTGTCATACACATTCACACACATGTTCATACATACACTCTCATACACGCACATACACACTGACACACACACACACCAACACACGCAATACATCAACATACACATCTGATAACACTCATACACACGCACTCATATACACCACTCTTATACAAACACTCATACACAGTCTCTATACACACTCACACACACACTTACACACACATACACGCTGACATACACACATACACATAATCTCATACACATTCTCTCATACATATTCTCTCATACACACACACGTGCAGATACACACTCATACACACACACTCACTCTCTCATACACACACACAAAACACACACTCTCTATACACTCACACTAACACTCTTAACACACTCTTACACACACACTCTGATACAACTCTCATACACATTCATACACACTAATATACACACTCTCATACACACACACCACTTTCTCATACATACTGACATACACATTCTCATACACACAAACCACACACCTCATCACACACCTCATACAACACACTCATACACAACACCATCAACACACATTTTCTCATACACACATATACACACACACACTTCTCATACACACATATACACACTTCTATACACACTCCATCTCTCATCACACACACACTCTGAACACAGTCAACTACTCTCTCACACACAAACGTAGATGCCAGCTCCACTGTGCGTGGACTGCCACGGTGCGCTGTGTAAGGGGCCGCCACGGTGCGCTGTGTAAGGGGCCGCCACGGTGCGCTGTGTAAGGGGCGCAACGGTGCATAGTGCTGGGGACTGCGGCTTTATTATCACTTCCTGTCGGCCGTTACGAAAGCTCTGAGCCTCCTTCCCCTCAGCTACATCAATGGAAGCTGGCGGACCAATTAGATCACAGACCCCAAGTGAAGTCGGCGTATGACATCACTTGAGGTTTGAGTGGCCGACGTCACTTGCGAGTCTGTGATCCGATTGGCCCGCCAGCTTCCATTGATGTGGTGTGGGAAAGAGGCTCGAAGCTTGTCGTAACGGGCGCAGGAAGTGATAATAAAGCCGCAGTCCCCAGCACACTGCACCGCGGCGGCCCCTTACACAGTGCACCGTGGCAGCCCCCTGCACAGTGGATCCCAGCATCGTTACGTTGTCCATGGTGCCGCGGACCACACTTTTAAGCCCTGGGGCCGCATGTTTGAGACCCCTGCAATAGTCAGTAGGGCGGCTGGAGACTTGTGAGCTGTGAGGAAGCAAGTGCGATTGGGGTGACACCTCTGAGCACTGGAGCGTTTGTGATTTTGAAGTTGAGGTGGAGGAGAGCCCACTTGATAGAGCGCTTGATATAAATTGCAGCACCTGCTCCTTTTGGACCTCATCTACAAATTTTAGGGTACCTTTACACACGGCTACATTTGTAGCTTGTCACCAGGTAACTTACTGGTTGCAGTGAAATCATGGATGCATGATTCCATTTGTACACAGCAACAAGATAGAACCATGTATCCATGATTTCACTGCAACCAGTAAGTTACCTGGTGACAAGCTACAAATGTAGCCGTGTGTAAAGGTACCCTTAGCGATGCTCTGCCGCATAAGAAGGGGATGATAGCAGATCGTCCACGAAAAGCAGTAGACATTTTAGCTTGGCTTGAAGATGGTACTAGTTTTTCCTGTAATACTCCACGAAACTGATAGTTGTCCAACCTGTGTGTGGCGGGACATAACAATGATGGGAGCGCTTGCATGAGCTTTGAGTTTATCCACGCCAGGAGGCCTAAACAGGTCACTGACCTACCTCTATTATTTCCTGTAATACTGCACGAAACGTATACTTGTTCCACCTGTGTTTGGCAGGGCATAACACTGATGGGAGCACTTACATGAGCTTTGAGTTTATCCGACCTACTAGGCCTAAACAGCTCACTGACCTACCTGACTAGTTTTCTGGTAATACTCCACGAAACTGATAGTGGTCGTACCTGTGTGTGGCGGGGCATAACATTGATGGGAGCACTTGTATGAACTTTCAGTTTATTCGGCCCAGTAGGTCTAAACAGGTCACTGACCAACCTCATTATTTTTTTCAGTAATACTCCACGAAACTGATAGTGGTTCCACGTGTGTGTGTTGGGGCATAGCATTGAGGGGAATGCTTGCATGAGCTTTGAGTTTATCTGGCCCAGTAGGCCTAAACAGGTCACTGACCTACCTTACTAGCTTTTTTGGTAATACTCCATATAACGGATAGTGGTTCCAACTGTGTGTGGCGGGGCATATCATTGATGGGAGAGTTTGCATGAGCTTTGAAATTATCCAACCCAGTAGGCCTAAACAGGTCACTGACCTACTCCTTTATTATTTCCTGTAATACTTCATGACACTGATAGATGTCCCACTTGCGTGTGGCGGTGCATAATATTGATGGGTGCGCTTGCATGAGCTTTGATTTTATCTGGTCCAGTAAGCCTAAACAGGTCACTGACCTACCTGACTAGTTTTTTTGGTAATACTCCATATAACGGATAGTGGTCCCACCTGTGTGTGGCGGGGCATATTGTTGATGGGAGCGCTTGCATGAGCTTTGAGTTTATCCGGCCCAGTAGGCCTAAACAGGTCACTGACCTACCTGATTAGTGTTTTTTGGTAATATTCCACAAAACTTATAGCGGTCCCACCTGTGTGTGGTGGGGCATATCATTGATGGGAGCACTAGCAGGAGCTTTGAGTTTATCCGGCCCAGTAAGCCTAAACAGGTCACTGACCTACCTCTCTATTATTACCTGTAATACTCCACAACACTGATAGTTGTTCCACCTGTGTATGGAGGGGCATAACATTGATGGGAGCCCTTGCATGAGCTTTGAGTTTATCTGGCCCAGTAGGCCTAAACAGGTCACTGACCTACCTGTCTAGTTTATTCGGTAATATTCTACTAAACTTATTCCCTGCCACACACAGGCGGAACAACTATAAGTTTAGTAGAATATTACCGAATAAACTAGACAGGTAGGTCAGTGACCTGTTTAGGCCTACTGGGCCAGATAAACTCAAAGCTCATGCAAGCACTCCCATCAATGTTATTCCCTGCCACACACAGGCGGAACAACTATAACATTGATGGGAGTGCTTGCATGAGCTCTGCGTTTATCTGGCCCAGTAGGCCTAAACAGGTCACTGACTTACCTCTCTAGTTTTTCCTGTAATACTCCACAAAACCTATAGTTGCTGAGCAATGTTTAACCTTGAAATTCTAGGCCAGGTCCTGTTCCAGACCCTGTGCCATGCAGGCAGGCTGGGCCATTCAGCAATTTTTGGTCTGGGACAATTGTTGCTATTTTGCTGTGGTCTGACCCTTTGGGAAGACTGAGGACTCTTATTGGGGTCTACTTGCTGTGTTGTACATGATTTGAGAACGGCGTGACATGCTTATACCTGTGTCTCATCCTCATTTTATTCCTCCACCTCTTTTTACGTAATGTAGAAAACTGCCACTTTTCCCCTGTAACTCATCCATTTGTCAATTCAAAGTCAGTTTCACTCACTTCTGAAATTTTAGGTGAATGTTAACCACCTTCTATTTTGAAGTGCTTTATGCAGGCTGGCACGGACTGTGTCTCGTGCACCCATGCTACGCCATGAGACTATTTGTACTGTGGTTAGATTATTGTCACTTTTCTGTTGTTTGTTGTCTATGCTGAGTAGTTTGGCAGCTTTTGGACACCTTAAAGGTGTTTTCTTTGTGTTTGCTGTAGCCTGCCATTGAGTCCAATGGAGTACGAAGAACATTCAATGAATAATTCATCGAACTAACCCCAATTCGACGAATCGAATGGAATTTGAACACTTAGGTGGTGGCTCAACACTAATTATAATGTATGGAGGGTTATGGAGGTGCATTATAATGTACGAAAAACTATGGATGATGTATTATAATATATTTGGGGGACTTATGAAGCCAATTATACTATATGGAATCCATTATAATATATGGAGGGCTCTGCAGAGGGGTATGAGGGAGTCTTTATACTTTATGCGAGGCTATTTGAGGGCTGTGTTGGAGCCATTATACAGTGTGAAGATAGGGGCCATTATACTGCATTTAAGTCCAATATACTGCATAGAAGGCTGTGTGGGGGTCACAATTGTAGATCATGATGTGCCAGTGTAGTTGAGGGGCTTGCAGTAGGGTCATCATACCATGCCCGTGGAGGAATTCATTGTGGGGGATCATACAGTGTTTTTGGGGAACTTCTGTTAGCATAATACTTCCTTCCCGCTCCCACATCATTTGCTGAACCTAATTGGAAGGCCCCTGCTATTAGCTCTGGACAGCCCAGTGTGCAGTGCTTGTGATTGGCTAAGTGTTTAGGCAGAAGGAGGTGTGATCTGTTGCAGAAGACGCACCATTTTACCAGCTTAGTGTAGTGGCAGCTTGTTGATGCTTGGACTGCAGGTCGTTGCACGTGGTATGTCTACGGTGCTGCATGGTGACATGTCTGACTAGTCAGTGCCAGGCAGCGACCACATTGGAGCTGCCCAGAGTTTTGTAGGTGTGCGCCAGAGGTTGGCAATCAGTGCTGCCTCTTGTGCTATAAGGATGGAGGACAGTGCCTGCCTACAGGACCACAGCTCTGCCGCCATCATTGAGTGTGTATGCTTGTGCCAGGCCTTGTTCTGGATTCTTCAGTGTGGCTCTTGTATGTGTGTGATGGCACTGACATCCTTGTGTTAGGACATCTTTTTTCTATTTCTTTAAATTCAAATGTCCACTTTTTTACTCATTTTTACAGGATAGATAGAAACCTGTAGGTGCCAGATTTATTTCTATCGATTTAAAAAATTTACTAGGGGGAAGGGGCGCCATTTTGCAGTTCACCTCAGGCGGCAGAGAGGCTAGGTTCACCCTTGCCTGGACACAGCGGGATGGTTAGTGAGAGAAGCTGGGTCCTTAACCGTACCACCCCTCACCTCAGCCAGCAACGCGCATGCAGTAAACACCGAGGCTTTTACTAGATAGGCACTGACTACACTGGAGCCCTGACATCTGTGTGCGGGGACAACCATGGGAACAACGCCCGGTGTGCAGCACCCAGTACTCTTCCTCCATTATCCCTAGTGATTTATATTTGATCCCAGTAACAGGACATCCCAGTAATGAACCTCCTTCATAACAGGACATCCCAGTAATGAGCCTCCCATAATAATGAAAGACCTCCCAGTAATAAGCCCCCATAATAATGAAAGGACATCCCAGTAATGAGCTCCCCATAATTATAAGAGGACATCCTAGTAATGAGCGCCCCCCATAACAGGACATCCCAGTAATGAGTCCCCCATAATAATGAAAGTACATTTCATTAATAGGCCCTCATAATAATGAAAGACCATCGCAGTAATGAGCCCACCATAGTAATAGCAGGACATCCCAGTAATGAGTCTCCCCCATAATAACAGGACATCCCAGTAATGAGCCCCCCATAATAATGAAAGGACATCCCTGTACTGAGCCCCCCCATAATAATACCAGGACATTCCAGTAATGATTCCACTCAATATTAATACCAGGACATCCCAATAATGAGCCTCCCCCATAATATCAGGACATCTCAGTAATAATCCCCCATAATAATGAAAGAACATCCCAGTAATTAGTCCTCATAATAATGAAAGGACATCCCAGTAATGAGCCCTCCCATAATAATAACAGGACATCCTAGTAACGAGCCCCCTTATAATAAAAGGACATCCCTGTAATGAGCCCGTCATAATAATAACAGGACATCCCAGTAATGATCCCCCCATAGTAATAACAGGACATCCCAATAATGAGCCTCCCCCATAATAATGAAAGGACATCCTAATAATGAGCCACCCCAGGGTAATAACAGGACATCCCAGTAATGAGCCCCTCATAGTAATAACACTACATCCCAATAATGAGTCTCCCCCATATCATCAGGACATCCCAGTAATAAGCCCCCATAGTAATAACAGGACATCCCAGTAACAAACCCCTCCATAATAACATGACATCCCAGTAATAAGCCTAACCTATATTAATAGAAAATAGTTGCGGTTCGGATAGCGCTAAGGAAGGAGGGCAAGGGGAAATAGTTGTAGTGAACAGACCTTTATTAAAAAAACACGGTCCCTCAAACTCCGCTACGCGTTTCAACGTTACCGTCTTCTTCAGGTTCCACCTGATGAAGACGGTAACGTTGAAACGCGTAGCGGAGTTTGAGGGACCGTGTTTTTTTAATAAAGGTCTGTTCACTACAACAATTTCCCCTTGCCCTCCTTCCTAAGCGCTATCAGAACCGCAACTATTTTCTTCTGTGCACTTCTCTCCCTTCTGAGGACCGTGCGGTTCAGCAGCTTTGGAAGAGAGGCATCGTTTATTAAAAGGACCTGTTTATCCAAGTCTGGAGGACTACTAGGACCTATCTGATGTCACCGCCTCGGATCACGTGACCGGTGGAAGTGACGTGCTCTCTCCCTGGCACGAGGATTTTTCTCGGGGACGCTCTGTTTGGTATTGCTCCACAGGAGGCTATCACTGGAGTTGTACCCAGCCAGTACAACTCCACAAGATGAGTGGAAACCCTGCTTTCCCTGCAATACGGTTTACCCTGAAGTGCTTCACATTTGCGCTCCTTCTCTTTTCTCTTAAATAACCCATATTAATGAAAGACATCCCAGTAATGAGCCTCCACCATAATGATATCAGGACATCCCAGTAATGAGCCCCCCATAATAATGAAAGGACATCCTAGTAATGAGCCCCCTACTAATGAAAGGACATACCCCCATAATTATGAGGATACCCCAGTAATGGGCTCCCCCCATAAAAGGACATCCCAGTAAAAAGCCCTCCCTATAATAATTACAGGACATCCCAGTAATGAGCCCCTTCCATAATAATAACAGGACATTCCAATAATAAACCCCTCCCATAATAATAACAGGACATGCCAGTAATGTGCCCTTGGCTTGCCCACCCTGAGGCCGTGGTGTACTCAGAACTGGGCAACAGTACTGCTGGGGAGTCACAGGGGTCGAGACTCGGCTCTCATGACCCCGGGGGAGTCAGTGCTCGGGGTTAAACTGGTTCTAGGAAGTATTGGTTGGAAGGAAGTTTATTGAAGTTCGTGATGCCACCTACGGTTCTCGGTCAACAGGGACCAACTGTAAGGTCCCCCGACACCGCTCCCCAGCTCACCTCTGCATCCTCCGCTCCCTGCCGATCGGGCATCTGGCATCCATGCGTGCTGTGTCCCGGAGCCATCACTGGGTCCCCTTCCTGTCTGCTCACTGCCTGGCTCACGCACCAGCACGCTGAGTGTAATGAGCGGTGCACTAGGTGCGGCCGCGCTCCTCTCCTGTGACTCTAGGGGCTGGCACGGCCCAACCTGACACTCCCCTTGACCAATAGCTGCCCGTCCTCTGGTATATCAGGTCACCTCCACTGATAGGAGGTGCCTGATTATTGAGTTACTTAAGCTTCTGTTTTGCTGGCTGTTGGTTATCCTCCTTGTGCTCTCCCCCGGTAGAACTATTCCTGCTCTTCTAGCCTTGGACCCTTTTACCTCGAATCCTCCTCAGCTGTACCGTAGTATAGGCTAACCCTACGAGCCGCCCCCCTGGTTCTAGAAGCTGTGGTATTTAGACCCCCTGGGCTTGCCCCTGACAATCCCTGTATAGGGGTTGATTAAACTAAGACCAGCTCACCCAGGGGAGTTTGGTACAACGGCCCAGTGGGTCCACTCTAGGGTGCCTTCCCCCGGAAGCGTGACACCGACTCTGCGGGTCAGACCTCCAGGGTTGTTGTTATGGCAGCCTGATGTCATCGCTCCCTGTAGGTGCAGCAGTACCCCGGGGCAGATGTGTTAAGAGGGTATGTAAGGCCGTGGTTGTGCATGGCCTCTATGTCTTGTCTGCTGTTGCAGTCGGTGGCTCCACAGGTGGGAAAATAAATTAGTCTCACAGTGTTGGAAGTCTGCACCCGGTTTACCCACTGAAGTTTTAACTGGTCACTGAGCGCTTCTCTCTACCAAGTCCACAAGGAACTGTGATAGCTTGCCCAAGACCCCTTTTGTGTGAATCTCCGTTCTCTGGTCTCGCTCTCCCAGCGCTACTTCTTCGCCTCTCCTTTTTTTTTTTTTAAACATGAAGTTTTATTGAAATTTTTGGAAGGTACATAACCAAAAAAATCAGGAGCATTACAATACATATCAACTCAACATACAAATAAAGAAGACTAACCAGGAGAGGGTAGGGGGGGTAGGGAGGGGGTAGAAGCTGCACTAATATCGTACATAATTCAATAACAGAGGTGTTAGTATTAGAGCGCTCACTCTATATCTGGACCAGATTATGCCCAGAGGTCACCCACGGGTCCCACCACCTCAGAACCTTAGTTCTCCTTTTAATTGTGTGGGACAGGGTCAACTCATGCTGAAAGTGAGTGTTGAGGCGGACAAGTACATCCGCAGCAGTAGGAGTCACAGGGGATTTCCAGCAAGCCACAATGCACTGCCTCGCAGCAATCAACACATTAGTGTAGATGGGCCTTAAAGGGCCAGGAATGGCATTCAATCCAATACCCAGCAGTGCCATCTGTGGCAGGAGGGGATTAGGGATTCCAGTAATTCCCAGTAATATACGTTCAACATCTCTCCAAAATGTACGTACACCCGGGCAGTACCACCAAACATGCGGGGAGTCTCCAATCACCAGGCACCCCTTCCAACAGTGGGGGTGTGCCCGAGTCGGAGATGAGATAAATCTGGCTATTCTCTCCGGGGTGAGGTACCACTGCATCTGGGTCTTCCTAGATTGCTCCAAATGCGTTATACATGTGGAGTAACGGGCAGCATGAACTGCTGCCGCCCGCCAGTCCTCAAGTGAGGCAGAAAAGGACAAAAGACCCTCCCATTTAGACATATAGGGAAGTTTCACCTCCCCCTCAGGTTTCAGTAGGGCTCTGTACATTATGGAGGTTCCATGTCTAGCATGTGATCCATTTTTTATAAATATCTGCAAGGTTGAGTCAATAGAGGCAAGATCCGGGACAGGCCATTCCAGGGTGGTCAAAAAATGCCTAAGCTGGAGATATCTAAAGAAGGTGGAGTTAGGCAGACCCAATTCCAAAACCAGTGTTGAAAATTGTTCCAGACGCCCCGATGAATCCATAAGGTCTGATAGCTGCAACACACCCCGTTTTTTCCAATCCTGCAGATATAAGTTCTGAACAGAATGCTCAGCTGCAGTGAGGGAAATGTAACGGTATAAGAAGGGAAAAAAGGGTCTGCCCACCTGCGACCATATCCTAAGTAAATTTGTCATAGTTCTTAAACAGTTTGGGGTGATCTTGTGACTCAAAAGATTCATTTCTAATAGAAGCCGAGTGGACCCAGTCGGGGAGGATTCCAATTCTATCTGCATCCATCTAGATCTGAGAGAGTTAGACCACCAGTGTGCCGCTGCCTCCAGAGCCGCAGCTCTGGCATAAGCCGCAATGTTGGGAATCCCCATACCCCCTCTGGCATAAGGCAGGGAGAGGACCCTCCTAGCAATCCTAGGAGGTCTGCCACTCCAAATAAATTTGCTTAGCGCTGCTTGGACCGGGGCGAGGTACCTGGAGGGAATCTGCAAGGGAAGACACCGCAAAAGGTATAGGATCCGCGGGAGGACGGACATCTTAACTATCTGGATTCTGGCCATCCAAGAGAGCTGCATTCCAGAGAGTCTATCAAATTCCTGTTGAATCGTTGTTCGTAATTTATCCCAATTATGCTTTATTATCCCTGACAACCTGGAGATCCATACACCCAAATACATAAAACCTTCCTGAGCCCAGTGAAAGGGAAAGAGGTTTTGGAGAGATATTTGCTCTGTTTTGGGGAGGTGGAGGGGGAATATAGACGACTTGGAGAGATTTAGCTTATAGTATGATGCTGATGAAAATTCTTCCAAAACAGAGAGGACATGGGGTAGGGAGGTATGCAAGTCAGTGCAAAAAAATACCACGTCATCGGCGTATAGACCAATTTTGTGTTCCAGATTCCCAACTGCCACCCCCCTAATTCCTGGTGTGTACGAACTATAGAAGCTAATGGCTCCATTATGAGAGCAAATATAAGAGGGGAAAGTGGACAGCCCTGGCGGGTACCGTTTGATATGGTAAATCGGGAGGAAAGAAATCCCGATGCACTAGCTGCCGCACAGGGATTAGAATAGAGGGCCCTAATAGCATCCCGAATCGGTCCCTGGAATCCAAACTTCAAGAGGACCCCGTCCAAGTATCCCCAGTGCACCCTGTCGAAGGCCTTCTCTGCGTCTAGAGACAAGAGTGCACTGGGGACCCTTTTCCGCTCGAGCAGATCCAGAAGATCCAGGAGTCTGCGCGTACCGTCAGAGGTCTGACGCTCTGGGACGAATCCAACCTGGTCCAGTTGAATCAAGGAGGGGAGGATAACCGAGAGACGGGAGGCTAACAATTTGGCATAGATTTTTAAATCACAATTAAGTAGTGATATGGGCCTAAAGTCTCCCGGAGTAGTGAGTGGTTTCCCCGGCTTGGGAATTGTGGTTATTAACGCCTCAAGACCTTCAGGCCGGATGGAACCCTCCCGCTGCCAAAAGGTAAATAATTTAAGAAGATAAGGGGTCAGTAACTCAGTAAAGGTGGTGTAATATGCATATGAGAACCCGTCTGGGCCAGGAGAGGTGCGCTTTTTAATGGACTTGATGACCGAGACAATCTGTTTCAGTGATAGGGGCATTAAGAAAGGCCAACTGATCAGTGGAGAGAGTGGGAAGGTTAGCTTTAGAAAGGAATGATTGTATAGACTCAGTGGAAGGCTGGACAGTGTCCACCGACTCCCTCAGATTGTACAAGGTGCTGTAATAGTTGCCAAATTCCTCCGCTATCTGGACAGGATTACGAATAATGGAACCTGAATTATCATGTATACTAGTAATTTTGGCCTGTAATTCCCTTTTTTTGATTCTCCTGGTCAGGAGGTCCCCGGCCCTGTCCCCCATGCTGTAGTATTTGGAGTTAGTTTTCCTTAGGTATTTCTCTGCCGTTACCAATAAGCATGCCCTCAGTGACCGTCTAGCCTCCGTTAACTCATCCTGCGTGGATTTCTGAGGAGAGGTTCTATAAGCAAGGTCAAGGAGCTTAATCCTAGCCAGGAGAGCCGTAACCTTTGCCTCACATTCCCGTTTAACTCGGGAGGCCAATTGGATTAGCACCCCCCTGAGGACCGATTTGTGGGCCAACCAGAGAGTCTCCGGCCCAACCTCATCATTATCATTGGATAAGAAGTATTGCTCTATCTGCGTCCCTATATGCTGAGTATGAGAGGAGTTAGTTAAGAGATATTCATTCAGTCTCCAACGAGTGGGGGCCGAATGGAAGCAGGGTCAGCTATCTCCAGTGAGATCTGTGCATGATCAGACCAAGAGATTGTCGCAATTTCTGCGGCTACACAGTGGGTTATCAAGGAGTCGTCTACTAGGAAATAGTCGAGCCTGCTTAATGTGCCATGGCGTGAAGACATGAATGTGTATTCTCGGTTGGTGGGATGGAGACAGCGCCAAATGTCGTGCAAATGGGACTGGGCAACAAGGGCCCCCAAATCACCCCGGAAAGTCGAGGGATTGGAACAGTCCAAGCGTCTCTCCATGGGCGCGTTGAGGTCCCCAGCCACCAACCTACATCCCCTAGCATGAGAGGCCAAGACCGAGAGGAAGTCTCTAAGAAAGGCACTTTGCCCCTTATTCGGGCCATACACAGAAGATAAAGTGTAGTATACATTATTAAGAAGACCAATGACAATTATGTAACGGCCCTCAGGATCAGCAATCTCAGTGATGAGAGAAAAGTCAACATTTTTGTGAATAAAAATGGCCACTCCTGCACGTTTACAGTCAGCAGAGGCAAAAAACTGGGTAGGGAAATCACGAGACGCCATTCTGCGGCAGTCCTCACGCAGCAGGTGCGTTTCTTGCAAAAACAGCACATCACTCCTGGATTTCTTCAGCTGACGCCACACCACGCTTCTTTTACCAGGGGAGTTCAGGCCATTTACGTTAATTGAAGAAAGTGTGAGAGTCATGGTGGGATCCAACAGAATCTATATGAAACCAGTGTGCTAGTAAAAGGCAGGACAAAGCAAAGTCCATGGAGCACCCCGTGAGGATATCTGCAGCTACAGGGCAGAGGATGGGGAAGGAGAAAAAGGGGAATGGAAAGATAAAAGAACATATCAACAGTCCAATGTCCAGAACAGGCATGTCATCCCAATAAGGGAGGAAAAAAGGAAAAAAAAAAATTATTCCTGAGTCTGAGTGCACGGCAAGAGCAGCACCCAACGGGGGTTACTCAGTTCTCGTCCAAACAGAGAAATTAGGAAAAGTGGCAAGAGCGCCAAGAATGGAAGGGGAAGGGGGAGATATAGATAATGGGAAGGGAAGAGTAGTCAGAGGAAAGGAGCAGGAAGAGAGCGAGCAGAAAAGGAGAAGGGGAATAGGGGAGGAGAAGAAGGGAAAAAAGGGTGAAAAGGAGGTGACTTCAGACTAAGGGGGGGAAGAAGGGGAGCAAAGTAGAGTAGTAGAGGGAGTAGAGGGTTAACAGGGGGTGGAGTGTATGTCAAAGGGGGGAGATAGGGGGGGAGAAAGGGGGAATTGTTCAGTGCTAGGAGGGAATGAGAATGAGAAATTCACCTACCTATTTAAAGGCAGAAAGAAAAAGGGAGAGAGGATGAGAGAGAAAAGAAGGCAGAAAGGAAGAGAAAAGGGCGAGAACAGAGAGACGGCCAGGAAAACACAGCCTAGAGCACATAGGTGCAGTGTGGAGAGGAAGGAACCTGTATTTGTCGAGTTATCAAACTGTAGACCACTCCGGATCGATGCGGCCTCCTGGCCTGGGTCTTGGAGAGGCGGCAGGAGCAGTGGATTGTGATGTAGATTCAGGCGGCCACAGTCCCCATCGAATTAGATTCTTCTCTGCGTGCGGAGGAATGAGACATGGAATCAGGGAGCCATTACGATGGATCAATAGCTTGGTGGGGAACCCCCAGCGATACTGTATTCCATGATCTCTCAGGATTTTGGTGTAAGGCCTGAATGCCCTCCTCAAAGCCAGGGTGCCTGGAGAAAGGTCCGGGTAGACTTCAAGAGAGGCATATTGATCCTGGAGGTGCAGGCTCTGCCTGAGGAAACGGAGGAAGTCCTCCTTTAGTTCGAAGTAATGGAGCCTGGCTAGCACATCTCTAGGACTGTCTTCAGGTACCGAGGGAGGCTTAGGGACCCTGTGAATTCTATCCACAACCAGGAGCTCCTGAGGGGTTTCAGACATCACTGTTTTGATGAAGTCTTTGAGGTATGACCTTAGATCAGCCGCCGCCACCTGCTCTGGTATGCCTCTGAGCCTAATGTTGTTGCGGCGCGATCTATCTTCTAAATCTAAGGTCTTTGCGGATATTCTGTCTGTTCTGCTCTGGAGCCGGTCATAGGAGTCCAGTAGCTCATTGTGTGAGCGAACCACCTCCGCCATTTTCTGCTCCAATTTGTCAACTCGTGCGCCCAGCTCCGCAATCTCCCCCCGCACCTCCGCCACCATAGCCCTCATATCCTGCTGCAGGGAGGATCGGAGGCTCGCCAGGAGATCCGCCATCATACCTCTGGTGAGTGGGGCATCCATTAGTTCAGCGTCCCCCAGGTCTTCAGCCTGCACTGTGGTGCGGCGCGCAGCTCTCTGTGCACGAGGAGAGGAGGGAGGCACCATCTTGAGAGAGCTGTTACTGGCTAGGAAATAGTCGGTGACCCTCTTAGGGGATTGCCTCACAGGAGGTTTTGTTTTGCCCATCAGTTGCACAGGCAGTTCAGGAAGCTCCGTGCCGAATTTAAAGTGCCCAGGTTCCTTCACTTTTTTGTTATGGCTGCTTCTGTGCTCAGGCTGTGCAGAGCTCCTGAGTTACACAGCCAGCTCCATTGCTGCCAGGACACGCCCCCACTTCTTCGCCTCTCCTGTCAGCGCCTCTGCACGCAGTGCCCCGATCTAGCAGCCACGGGCCCTCTCGGATGAATAGTACCTCTCTACTGACCCTAGGTCGGTTGCCTTCTCAGCGTCGGGTTGCGGCCACCACTCCTCTAGACTGCGTGGCCTCCGGTCCAGTGGATCGGGCATTTAGCATCCATGCCATGTTCAAGGCCGGTCCCTGGTTCCCAACCAAACCCTCCATCTGACTATCTTAGTCCCCGGTTCGGGTGCCCAGGTCATTTTCACTCCACCTGTACCCCTGGGTTTTCTCTGTTCCCTTCTCATGCCTGCACACTGTTCTTCTGCCTCCTTTGCTCTTCCACTGCTCACTAACTGCATCCTCCACCCTTTGTCTGTTCTTCCCTTGTCCCCTTTCGACTGGGCCCTCCCCCGGGTTCGCCCATGGTCCCCTGGGTCTTAGGGTGTGTTTGGTGGGGGTCTGCGTTCACCATTCCATTTCCTCAAGGATTGAGACACCACACCCTTTTACTGGGTGTAGTACCCCTTTGTGGCGACCAGACTGGTGGGACGCCACACCCTCACCATAATAATATCAGGACATTCCAGTAATGATCCCCCATAATAACAGGACATCCCAGTAATAGGCCCCCATAATAATGAGCTCCTCCATAATAATAACAGGACATCCTAGTAATGAGCCCCTCCCATAATAATAACAGTGCATCCCAGTAATGTGCCCCCACCATAATAATGAAGGGACATCCCATTAATGAACCCCCCATAATAATAACAGGACATCCCAGTAAATAGCCCATCCCAGAATATTAACAGGACATTCCAGTAATGACGTGGAGTTTTGCCATGTTTTTGGCTTGCAAACCAGCTCCAACTAGGCATCTGGGGGCTGAAATCCTCAGCGTAGGGAGGCACAAGCTTTTGGGCCTTCCATGGTGCGTATTGCAGCCCGCAGCCACCCCAGAAAATGGCGCATTCATTGAACCCCCATTTACTGGCACTGTACCCGGACTCTTCCAGTTTCCCTGGTGCTGATGGCAAACTGGGTGATAAGGGTTAATGCCAGCTGAATTTGCCAGCTTGCATCAAGCCCAGAGGTTAGTAATGTTGTGGTGCCAATCAGATACCTGACATCACTAACCAAATCAGTTAGGACACAAATAAACACAACCAAAAAAAATATTTATTTGAAAAAAAAGCACTTCCTAATGCAAGCACCTTTTCACCAATTTATTGAAGAAATAAAAAAAGAAGGTCCGACGTAGTCCAGTGTGACGCCCCTCAAAGATTTTCAGTCTTATAGCATATTGGGGCATTCCCCATGTGCTATAACACCAGGCACCCTGCCAGGAGTCTGAAGTCAGACTGCTGTCATGTGCAGTAACATTACCACCGGTATACGGTGATCACGCTACCAGTAAAATACAGCCCAATTCATAATTTCTAGGGTCTTGGCAGCCCACGGTAGCTGAAACTGCAGAGATTTTATGACATTGGGGGGGGGGGGGGAGCACTGGGGGACTTTTTCCGCTTTTTCATCTCTAGAACAGAATAAGTATGCTAATTTTTGGACGTCTAAAGCTTATTTTAATTAATATATCTTGAAATAATAATAATTCCCACAACTGGATGTGTTTAAAAAAAATCTGTTTCTGTGCTAAAATAATCTTATATATGTGTCCCTGCTGTGTACTTTGGAATGGTTCTTTCTGACTGTGAATAGAACACAGTATGGTCATCCCACAGTTACTTGGGCAGGGGATGACACAAGATTATACAGAAATTGCAGCACATGTTCGAAAATAATTATTTTTTTGAGATAAAACATTAATCACAAACAGGTAAGGAAATATTTTACATCACAAAAATAATCAGCTGCGATCCACTGCTTTAATGTCTGTAAATTTGTTTGCGTCCTCCTCTGCCCAGGAGCTGTGGTATGATCAGACCATGTCCCTGTACCGTCAGACACCTCCATTACACTGTACATAGCAGGGACACATATATAAGATTATCTCAGCACAGGAGATGTGGTTAGATCAGACCATGTGCCTGTATGGTCAGACACGGCCATTATACAGTACATAGCAGGGACACATATACAAGATTATCTCAGCCCAGGAGATGTGGTATGATCAGACCATGTCCCTGTATGATCAGACACATCCATTACACAGTACATAGCAGGGACACATATGTAAGATTCACAGTTTGTTGAAGGAGCCAGCACCTCCTGCTGCGGTTACGCTAATACCAGTGTTCCTGGGGGGCCCCCTGGAGTCAGAACGTCTCTCGTCCTTGCTGCACACGCTGTAATCCTGGTGCCTGGCCTCCTGTAAGCAGCACAACGTCACTTCCAGTTCCAATATCAAGTAGGAGCCGCACACAGGATTCTTTTTGCAGCCTTTATTTTTTCGTCTTGTGGGGTCTTACAAAGTGGAGGGTACGGGAGGGAGGACGGGGGAGCAGCCTATACTACGGCCGTTTCGCCTCCTGCACCCTCTGCTTTGTAAGACCCCACAAGAAGAAAAAATAGAGGCTGCAAAAAGAATCCTGTGTGCGGCTCCTACTTGATATTGGAACACATATGTAAGATTATCTCATCACAGGAGCATTTTTTTAAAACACATCCAATTGTTGAAATTATTATTCCAAGATTGATTGACTCCTTCACCCTGGACCTTTTTCTTTATCCTAATGACCAGGTCAATTCTTGCAATTCTAACAAGTGTCACTTTATGAGGTTATAACTCTGGAACACTTCAACGGATCCCAGTGGTTCTGAGACTTTTGTTTGTGACATATTGGACTTCATGATAGTGGTAAAGTATGGCATCTACATCTTGCTGGTGTCTGTGTCGAAGTGGAGGTCTGTGACTGTTATCGATCCAGCCATGGGCCCATCTATCTGGTCAATCAAAAGTCACTCTCACCTCATCAGTTCATAAAACCATTGAATCATTCTTTTTTGACATTTCAATTTATGCATTTTGTTCAGTGGTGGACAGATTTCAGCCTTCCTTACCTTGGCCATGACTGTAAGTACTGAACACCTTGAACTTCTTGGCCATCCAGGAAAGTTCTGGAATATGACAGCACTGGAGGATAATGAGTTCTTAGTCACTTAATGTATGATTCTCCTCATATCTTTGACAATTAATGCTTGTCTTTTTTCAGGAAGGAAGGAAGCAGGGATGGAGACGATAGGAATGCCTCTTCAGACCAGGCTCAAGCTCATTAACATTAGAAAATGTAAGCATATAAATGCATTTTTTCAACTTTAACATGACAGTATTTGCTCAGACAGGGATGCTTAGAATAGTACTATGAAGCAGCAGGTACAGATACTGATAGCTGGGGGGACATAAAGTAGCTGACAGGTTCTCTTTAATCCTTTTATTTCATGTAACTCTCTATATTGTATTGTATTTTGTCCCAATGTAAAATCCTGTATATTTTTGTAAATATTTCTCATTATTTTGGATCAAATCTTTAAAATTCAATAGCATCATTCTTCTTGCTCTATGACGTAAAACCACAAACCTGTCCAAGCTTCACGTTACCAGTAATGGGCGTCCAATCGGCCTGATAAACAACTGGTGGTGGCAGCAAATTTTGCATATTTATGTGTTATTGTGGGCTTGGTTGTGTAAAGCTGAAGTGTGTGTGTGTATATACAAGTGCATCTCAATGAATTAAGAGTATAATCAAAAAAGTTTATTTTATTTAATTAATGCAATACATAAAGTATAGAGTCATTACAAACAGAATGAACTATTTCAAGTGTTTACTTCTGTAAATGTTGATGATTATGAAAACCTAAAGGTCATTATCTCAGAAAATTAAAGTAGAAAGGATGAAGGGTTAAAAACATGCTTGCGTATTCCACGAGACATCAAAGGGTGAATATATTGATTTATTAGTCAACATGTTTCAGGGCTCCCAGAAAGGCCCTGAAACATTTTTGATAACATTCTAATTCATTGAGATGCACTAGTATATACTAGTGCATCTCAATAAATTAAAATATCTTCAAAAATCAATATCATATTGCCATGTTTCAGGGTGTTTCTGGGAGCCCTGAAATGCGTTGACTAATAAATCAAAATGATATTCACCCTTTGATGTCTCGTGGAATACGTCAACGTGTTTTTTAACCCTCCATCCTTCCTACTTTAATTTTCTGAGATAACCTTTGGATTTTAATTGGCTGTAAGCCACAATCAGCAACATTAACAGAAATAAACACTTGAAACAGATCACTCTGATTGTAATGACTACACTGTGTGCAGAATTATTAGGCAAGTTGTATTTTAGAGGATTATTTTTATTATTGATCAACAACTATTTCTCAATCAACCCAAAAGACTCATAAATATCAAAGCTTAATATTTTTGGAAGTTGGAGTGGTTTTTTTTTTGATTTGGCTATTAGGGTGCTTTCACATCTGCGTTTTTCGTAATTCGCGGCAGATGCGGTGAAAAAACCGCATCTGCCGCGTTTACCGCATAACCGTTCCACTTGCGGCACGGTTGCGGTTTTTTCTATACAATGTATAGGGGACTTGCGGCAGATGCGGCAAGTGCGGTTTTGCACTTGCGGCAGGTGCGGCCGCGAAAAAAACCGCAGTAAGCCGCGGTTTTTTTCGCGGCCGCACCTGCCGCAAGTGCAAAACCGCACTTGCCGCATCTGCCGCAAGTCCCCCTATACATTGTATAGAAAAAAACGCAACCGTGCCGCAAGTGGAACGGTTATGCGGTAAACGCGGCAGATGCGGTTTTTTCACCGCATCTGCCGTGAATTACGAAAAACGCAGATGTGAAAGGGCCCTTAGGAGGATATCTGTTTGTGCAGGTAACTATTACTGTGCAGAATTATTAGGCAACTTAATAAAAACCAAATATATTCCCATCTCACTTGTTTATTTTCACCAGGTAAACTAATATAACTGCACAAAATTTAGAAATAAACATTTCTGACATGCAAAAACAACCCCCCCAAAAAATTAGTGACCAATATAGCCACCTTTCTTTATGATGCCATTCAACAGCCTTCCATCCATAGATTCTGTCAGTTGCTTGATCTGTTTACGATCAACATTGCATGCAGCAGCCACCACATCCTCCCAGACATTGTTCCGAGAGAAGTACTGTTTTCCCTCCCTGTAGATCTCACATTTTAGGAGGGACCACAGGTTTTCTATGGGGTTCAGATTAGGTGAATAAGGGGCCATGTCATTATTTTCCTTCTTTAAGACCTTTACTGGCCAGCCATGCTGTGGAGTAGTTTGATGCATGTGATGGAGCATTGTCCTGCATGAAAATCATGTTTTTCTTGAACGATACCGACTTCTTCCTGTACCACTGCTTGAAGAAGTTGTCTTCCAGAAACTGGCAGTAGGTCCAGGAGTTGAGTTTCACTCCATCCTCAACCTGAAAAGGTCCCGCAAGTTCATCTTTGATGATACCAGCCCATACCAGTACCCCACCTCTATCTTGCTGGCGTCTGAGTCAGAGTGGCGCTCTCTGCCCTTTACTGATCCAGCCTTTGGCCCATCCAGAATCACTCTCATTTCATCAGTCCATAAAACCTTTGAAAAATCAGTTTTAAGATATTTCTTGGCCCAGTCTTGACGTTTTATCTTATGTTTCTTGTTCAAAGGTGGTCATTTTTCAGCCTTTCTTACCTTGGCCATGTCACTGAGTATAGCACACCTTGTGCTTTTTGATACTCCAGTAACGTTGCATCTCTGAAATATGGCAAAACTGGTGGCAAATGGCATCTTGGCAGCTTCACGCTTGATTTTCCTCAATTCATGGGCAGTTATTTTGTGCCTTTTTTGCCCAACACGCTTCTTGCGACCCTGTTGGCTATTTGCCATGAAACGCTTGATTGTTCGGTGATCACGCTTCAAATGTTTGGCAATTTCAAGACTGCTGCATCCCACTGCAAGTCACAATTTTGGACTTTTCAGAGCCCGTCAAATCTCTCTTCTGACCCATTTTGCCTAAGGAAGGCATTTGCCTAATAATTAAGCACACCTTATATAGGGTGTTGATGTTATTACACCACACCCCTCCTCATTACAGAAATGCACATTGCCTGATTTACTTAATTGGTAGTTTGCTCTCAAGCCTATACAGCTTGGAGTAGGACATGCATAAAAAGTATCATGTGATCAAAATACTCATTTGCCTAATAATTCTGCACACAATGTATATGATATATGCATTTCACTTCATGTATTGAATTACTGTAAAAAAAAAATACTTTTTGATGATATTCCAATTAATAGAAATAGGCCCGATGCTATTGCATCGGGACTGCGGTGAAATGAACAAGTGCCGTAGAAATAGCTGTTGAATAGGACAGTCCTCTCTCCAGAAAGTACGCTGTTGCGGGATTTATATGGTGTATATGGTGGTTCAGTGATTAGCACTGTATGGTGATTCAGTGGTTAGCACTGTATGGTGGCTGAGTGGTTAGCATTGTATATGGTGGCTCAATGGTTAGCACTGTATGGTGGCTCAGTGGTTAGCATTGTATATGGTGGCTCAGTGGTTAGCACTGTATACAGTGGCTAAGTGGTTAGCACAGTATATGGTGGCTCAGTGGTTAGGACAGTATATGGTGGGTCAGTGTCTTGCACTGTATGGTGGCTCAGTGGTTAGCACTGTATATGGTGGCTCAGTGGTTAGCACTGTATATGGTGGCTCAGTGATTAGCACAGTATATGGTGGCTCAGTGGATAGCATTGTATATGGTGGGTCAGTGGTTAGGACTGTATACAGTGGCTCAGTGGTGAGCACTGTATATGATGGCTCAGTGGTTAGCTGTCTCCCCCTGTTCTCTGCCCCCATTTTCCCCTGTTCTCTGCCCGTCTCCCCTCTTCTGCCCGTGTCCCCCTGTCCTCTACCACTATGCCCCGCTGTCCTCTACCACTGTGTCCCCCTATCCTCTGCCCCTGAGTCCCCCTGTCCTCTTCCCATGTCCCCCTGTTCTTTGGCCCTGTTCTCTGCCCCTGTGTCTCCCTGTCCTTTGCCACTGTGTTCCCCTGTTCTCTGCCCCGGTGTCCCAGTTCTCTGCCCGTGTCTCCCTGTCCTCTGCCCCTGTGTCCCCCTGTTCTCTGCCCCTGTGTTCCCCTGTTCTCTGCCCCTGTCCCTGTGTCCCCCTGTCCTCTGCCCGTGTCCCCCTGTTATCTGCCCCTGTGTCCCCCTGTTATCTGCCCCTGTGTCCCCCTGTCCTCTGCCCGTGTCCCCCTGTTATCTGCCCCTGTGTCCCCCTGTTATCTGCCCCTGTGTCCCCCTGTCCTCTGCCCCTATGCCATGTCCTCTGCCCGTGTCCCCCTGTCCTCTGCCCCTATGCCATGTCCTCTGCCCCTGTGTCCCCGTCCTCTGCCCTTGTCCTCTGCCCTTGTCCCCGTTCTCTGCCCCTGTGTCCCCCTGTCCTCTGCCCGTGTCCCCCTGTCCTCTGCCCGTGTCCCCCTGTCCTCTGCCCCTGTGTCCCCCTGTCCTCTGCCCCTGTGTCCCCCTGTCATCTGCCCCTGTGTCCCCCTGTCCTCTGTCCGTGTCTCCCTGTTATCTGCCCCTGTGTCCCCCTGTTATCTGCCCCTGTGTCCCCCTGTCCTCTGCCCCTATGCCATGTCCTCTGCCCCTGTGTCCCCCTGTCCTCTGCCCCTATGCCATGTCCTCTGCCCCTGTGTCCCCATCCTCTGCCCTTGTCCTCTGCCCCTGTGTCCCCCTGTCCTCTGCCCGTGTCCCCCTGTCCTCTGCCCATGTCCCCCTGTCCTCTGCCCGTGTCCCCCTGTCCTCTGCCCGTGTCCCCCTGTCCTCTGCCCGTGTTCCCATCCTTTGCTCCTGTGTTTCCTTGTCCTCTGCCCCTGTGTCCCCGTCCTCTGCCCCTGTCCTGTGTGCCTGTGTCCTCCTGTCCCCGTCCTCTGCCCCTGTTCTGTATCCCCCTGTTCTGTGTGCCCGTGTCCCCCTGTCCTCTGCCGTGTCCCCCTGTCCTCTGACCCTGTTCTGTGTGCCCCTGTTCTCTCCCTTCCACCGGCATTACCATTGCAGGCTGAAGAGAACCAGTGGGAAGCCGGTCATGTGACAGGGTGGGCTGATGTGACGTCACTGAGGGCCTGTCACATGACCGGCTCCAAACAGAATGTCTTCCTCCAGCCGTCAGCCTGCAATAGTACGCCGGTGGAGGGTGAGAACACAGCGGCGAGGGAGGACAGAGCGGCCGGGGGAGGAGGGAGAGCGAGCAGCGGGGAGAGTGGGCGGCAGCACCGCTACTGGCCGCCATATGGGAATACCCATAACTTGGGTGTTCCAATATGGCGGCCAGCGTACTTCCGGTTGCGCGGAAGCCGCTCATCTCCCGGTTGCGTTGCTGCTGACCTCTGTGCAGCGAGAGATGAGAAGCGGCTATCGTCGGGAGATTAGCGGCTAGCGCCTCTGATCTCCCGACGATAGCATCTTTGTTACTTAGACTTCTGGTGCCTGTGTCACTATCCCACAATGGTGCCGCAATGCATTGTGGGATAGTGACATAAGCGCCAGAAGTCTGTGGCACATTATTGGTGATTATATAGTAGATATATACATATATATGTCTACACACACATCTAATATATACTTAGCTTAAATTGTCTGTCATCCACTTCAGACTGGACATCTCCAAATCCCATAAGTCACCACGCCATCCGGAAGTACGCCGACCGCCATATTGGAACATCCAAGTGATGTATGTTCCAATATTAAGGAAAGAAAGGGTTCTCTCTAAGAGCGCTGGGGGGCACAAATAAGGAGATTATGGGTTGTCGCGTTTAATACCACAACGCATTTTCACAACAGATTGTTGTCTTCCTTAGTTGGATTTCCACCTAAGGAAGACAACAATCCGTTGTGGAAACGTGTTGTGGTAAATAAACATGTTAACCCAAAAGTAATCCCCTTATTTGTGCCCCCCAGCTCTCTTAGCCAGTAACCCTTACTTTCCTTAATTCTGCACAACCAGCTGCGGAGGGGCACAGATAATCCTAGTCAAGCGTCCCTGGACTGATAGCACTTGTGGTGATGTCAGACCTTGTGACCAGTGAGTGACTCATGTGACCATGTTCCATACAATCAGAGCAAGCCAGGAGCTGGTCAGGAAGCCGGCAGGAGCTGTGTCAGAGTGGAGCCAGTGTCCGGAGGTCCTTTGAGCCATACGCTACACTGAAGTTGTGCGGAGGTGCACAACCATCACAGGTGAGAGGCGACCCCTCATTCACCCTTTAATTTGCCCCATTAGACCACCAGGTTCTCCCTATGGGAGCGCTTTTATCTTGTGTGTATTTGATGTTCCAATATGGCACACACTGGTGGAAACAGCCCCTTGCAGAGTACCACCAGCGAGACACCTCAGCCACCACCATCCCCCTCACACCAGCATCGTCCATAGACTCCCCCATCACTCTCACTCTGACCTGACAGGGCCTGCAGTGATGTCACAGACATGTGACTGATCACATGACTATGACATCACCAAAGGTCCTGTGCCACTTATAGCATTGCAGCCAGGTACTCTCCCTGCTCAGCCTGAACTCCCACTCACACTCCTCAGCCCTTACTCACACTACTCAGTCCCCACTCAGTCCTCAGTCCCCACTCACACTCTTCAGTCCTCACTCAGCCTGCACTCACACTCCTCAGCTCACTCTTTAGTCCCTGCTCTGCTCACACTCCTCAGTCCCTACTCAGCCCGCACTGACACTCAGTCCCCACTCAGCCTCCACTCACACTCCTCAGTTCCCACTCACCCCACTGAGCTTGCACTCACACTCAGCTCTCACACTTCTCAGTCCCTAGTCTGCAATCACACTCCTCAGCCCCCACTCTACCCAAATTCCCACTCAGCTTGCACCCACACTCCTCAGCCCACACTCCTCAGCCCACACTCCTCAGCCCACACTCACTCCTCAGCTCGCACTCACTCCTCAGCTCGCACTCACTCTTCAGCCCCTACTCAATATTCTTAGTCCCCACTCATACTACTCAGCCCCCACACACACTCCTCAGTATCCACTCATACTCCTTAGTCCCCAACCATCACAAGTGAAAAGCAACCACTCATTCACCCTTTAATTTGCCCCATTAGACCACCAGGTTCCCCCTATGAGAGCGCTTTTATCTTGTACCACCAGCAGGACACCTCCACCACCACCATCCCCCTCACACCAGCATCGTCCATGGACTCCCCCGTCACTCTCATTCTGACCTGACAGGGCCTGCAGTGATGTCACAGTCATGTGACTGATCACATGACTGTGACATCACCAAAGGTCCTGTGCCCCTTACAGCATTGCAGCCATGTACTCTCCCTGCTCAGCCTGTACTCCCACTCCTCAGCCCCCACTTACACTCATCAACCCTTACTCACAGTCCTCAGCTCTTAAGGGCTGAGGAGTGTAAGTGGGGACTGAGGAGTGGGAGTACAGGCTGAGCAGGGAGAGTCCTTAGTCCCCACTCAGCTTGCACTCACACTCTTTAGACCCCACTCAGTCCTCAGTCCCCACTCTTCAGTCCTCATTCATCCTGCACTCACTCCTCAGCTCACTCTTCAGTCCCTGCTATGCTCACACTCCTCAGTCCCTACTCAGCCAGCACTGACACTCAGTCCCCGCTCAGTCTCCACTCACACTCCTCAGCCCTCACTCACACTCCTGAGTTCCCACTCACCCCACTGAGCTTGCACTCAAACTCAGACCCCACTCAGCTCACACTCATCTGCCCTCACTCAGCTCACACTTCTCAGTCCCCAGTCTGCAATCACACTCCTCAGCCTCCACTCAGCTCACAATCACTCCTCAGCCCCCACTCATCCCACACTCCCACTCAGCTTGCACTCACACTCCTCAGCCCACACTCACTCCTCAGCTCACGCTCACTCTTCAGTCCCTACTCAATATTCTTAGTCCCCACTCACACTCCTCAGCCCCCACACATACTCCTCAGTCCCCACTCAGCCCACACTCACTCCTCAGTATCCACTCATACTTCTAAGTCCACAATCAGCTCACACTCACTCCTCAGCACCCACTCAGCTCACACTCACACTCCTCAGCCCCACTCAGCTCAGTCCTCACAGCTTGCACTCACACTCCTCAGCCCCAACTTGACCTGCACACTCTCCTCAGCCCGCACTAATCAAATGAGAGAAGGAAAGCTGACCAGTATAGAATAGGCGATCACCAATTATAGCATAACAATAATCTTTATTATAGAAAACCACACACAGACATGGAAAGTACTATTAAAAACAATTAAAAGGGCCCATTATAGGGCTATACTGATATCAAAAAATCCGCCCACTGCAGCCGGAACATGTGTAATACTTGTATCAAAGCAAGATCAAAAATCATACAATATCACTAATATCAAAATCAATCTGTCCCCAATAGTGCACACCAGGTCAAAAATCGCTTAAAAACTCCCTAGGGTGGAGAGTTACAATTAGCCACGGTCAGTGTTGCTCGTTCAAATCTCCAAAATACATGGAGGAGAACCGAGGAACATTGGTGCAGAGACAAATAAATCAGATAATATCAAGCAATAGATAGGAACATAACCTGCGATGCTTCAGCTGTGTGGGCAGAGAGAGAGGGTCACCCGATGCATTTCGTCATCGTAGATGACTTCATCAGGGGAACGCCAATGGACCATCGTCATCTTCCTCATGCTGCGGCCGCATGAGAGCGACCACGGGTAATGCAGAAAGCGACCACGAGGCAGGGAAAGAATCATCACGGGGAGGCAAAAAGTTAGGTCAGGGGAGGCAGAGTGTGAAAGGGAAAAAACAGCCAACAGATGGGAGAGACTGCCACCGCCACCAGTGCCACAGGGCCTCAATATTCTGCATAAAATAAGAGCAGCCTCGCTCATTTCCTTATCCTTGGTCAATTCTCTGATTGTCCGGACAATAAGGGGGTGCCAGAGAGCAGCTCATCCTGACATAATATTAAAAAAGTTACAGCCATTATGATGATCTGATTTGTACACTTTTAAGATAGAAGCTAAATAAAATATATCATTACATCAGAGATCTATATTACAGCTAGTTATAAACCGTATTTGTCTCAAATACTGGACAGTGTTTTAACACGTGTAAAAAATTGGTAACGGTGTCATCAGTGTTTGGGATCAGTGTGTCCTCCATGTGTCCTGTTTTTATTATCAGTGTTTTACATGAATTAATAAATAGATAAATAAATTACAAAGCTTCTACTATTCTTTGCAGTGTTTAATACATTTAGCCTATGAATGGTACACGGATGTAATCTGTGTGCTGTATGTGTTTTACATGGAGCCCATAACTTGTATAGATCCTTTTCATTTCTGATACTGGAAAAAACAGACATGTCTCTATGAGATACTAAGTCGCACATAGTAATAGTATTACAGATTACACTGGGTTTGTGTTGTACCTTTGAAAAATTTATGATACAACGCTTATGATCAACATGGATGTCTTAGTGAGGCTAGTGATGAACGATTGTAATTGCTACTATTCACTACTTGCACGAATAGCATGGTATTCGCGATACTCGTTACTCAGAGAGTAACGCTGGTGATCGTCAGTGATGTGACTATCTTGAGCAATCTGACACATATTGCCAGCCCATCAGTACACAAAGGAAGTCGGCACCCCAGTGAGAGCAGATTGAATGGGCTCTCTGTGGGGGCACAGCAAGGTGTTGTATGCAGTGAAAACACAAAAAAGCCCACCCTCCGGCCCTGTCTCGGGAATGCTCGTTTTATGGCCTGATGTGTGTGGGTGGAGCCTAACATTGAAAGCACTATTCAGACGAGTATGCGAGTATCACAAAGTACTCGAGTATAGCGTTTACGAATATTTCGCTACTCGCTCATGACTAAATGAGGCATTATCAGGATGATTTTTTTTACATTTATGTACATGTTATCATTGACAACAACAGACAACAACAGAATATAGTTTAAAAAAATAAGCGGAACAATCTGCGGATGTTCAATTAAAGTCTAAATTCTGAAAGTTTGCAGGTCCCTACACAATAGAACACTTTGCAATTCAATTCTCAAGGATCCTAAATTACTTTGTGCGTGAAAAAAATTGAATTGAAAAGCACACCAGCGTTCAAGCTCAGGAAGGCCAAGTACAGCTGCGAGTAGAGCCAAGATTCTAATTATTCTAAATGAATAAGGGATTTTACCTGAAACAAAATCAGTTATACTGTAAGTATATCCCTACTGTATCCCTTATCATCGGTATCTGTATTCTTGTACAACTAGTACACAAGGTAATGTGGCCTACTACTGGGTGATGAATCAGTGATGCATTGTCCATTGGCCCTAGAGACCTGATGAAATTATGATGTTCCTGTTTTTGATAGCAATGATATAAAAAATGGTAACACTGTATGTGTATGGCCAGGGTCACACTCACCGTTTTTAGCGCTTTTCAGAAGCGCACACCGAGTGCAGGAGTCCTCTCCCTCACCATGGTTACACACCAACAGTGAGATTCACGTCCGCGCCGCGCATGCGCGGTGCGGGCGATGAACTCAATGTGACCGGCCGGTCTGCGCATGCGCCGCGCGCACTTTACGTCTCTCACATAGACAGGCATTCACTTCCGGATTGCGGACAATGCAGGCGCGCACGCTACCACAGCTGACCATTATACCTCATCACAAAACAGGTACTTATAAGGTGCTTCTTACTCATTTACCCTACCCCTCTGACCCCTGAGGAAGCCCCTAAGGAGGGCGATACGCGTTGGGTGAGGGTCTCTGCCCCACAGCTGTTAACGGTATCCACTTCAGCAGAAAATGTGTACGTTTTTAGTGGATGTCTCTGACATCTGCTAAAAATGGTGAGTATGACCCTGGCCTATTGCCTCTATTTTATGGGATTGATAACTAAATCATAGTTATCCTAGGCGCCTACTACACAGCACCAGATTATCTATTTATAAACCCATGGTTAGGATTACTGAAAGCCAGTGGCGTAACTAGCTTGATCCGGGCCCTGGTGCAAGATCAGCCCCCCAGGGGGTGCTGTCAGAGATTTTGGGCCTCTTCCCCCCACATGAGGACCGGGGGGGGTGGTTGCTAGTGGTGTTTCTCTGCTGCCAGTCACACTCACCGCGCGCCGAGCTCCACTATCCCGCGGTCCGTGAGGAGGGGCCGGCACAGCAGCAGGAAGTGAGCTTTCTCTCACTTCCCGTCCTCCCTCCTCTCCGGCTGGTGCTATCGCGGTGGCCGTCTGTCAGTACGGGTCACGGGGCCCCCCCAGGGAGCGAGCCCGGTCGCAGTCGTGACCACGGAAGTTACGCCACTCCTGAAAGCTGTGCTACTCACTTATTAGGGCAGTCTTGCACATGGGTGACACTGCAGGCAGATTCCGCAGCACATTAGGTTACGGTTACATTCACACGGTGCATTTTTGGTGCGTTTTTTTGAGGATTCGTTTGTGCAGTGACGTTTGGCATCCCAGCTAAGAGACAGATGGAGGAAGGGACGGACGGTCGGAGGGAGGAAAAGACGGAGGAAGGGATGGAAGGATGGATGGAGGGAGGGACAGACGGAGGGAGGAACGGACGGACAGACGGAGAAAGGGACGGACAGAAGGAAAGACGAAGGGACAGGCGGACAAAGGGAGGAAGTGATGACGGAGGGACAGATGGAGGAAGGGAGACGGAACGGAGGAGAGGACGAAGGAGGACGGAGGGAGGAAGGGATGGGAGGAAGGAAGAGGAACGGAGGAGGAGGAGACGGAGGAGGAAGGGAGGCGGAAGGAGGAAAGGGAGGACGGAGGAAGGGATGGAGGAGGGACGAGAGAGGAGGGAAGGGACAGAGAGAGGAGGACGGTAGGGGAGGGACGGACAGGACGAGGAAGGACGAGACGGACGAAGGAAAGGACGAAAGAGGACAGGAGGACAGAGGAGGAGGAGGGACGGAGGGAGGAAGGGAAGGATGGAGAGAAGAAGGACAGGAAGGGAAGGGAGACGGAGGAGGACAGAGGAGGACGAGAGGGACAGAAGGAGGAAGGGATGGACAGAGGGAGGAAGGGGCCGGAGGACGAATGAGAGGAAGGGTCGGACTGGAGGAGGAAGGACGAGAGAAGGGAGGCAACAGACAGAAGAGGGAACAGAGAGAGGGATGGACGAGGAAAGGATGGAGGAAGGGACAGAGACGGGACGGAAAAGGGAGGGACGAGAAAGGGAGGACGGAGGACGAACGGAGGAAGGAGATGGAAGGGAGAAGAAGGAAGGGACGGACAGAGGAGGGAGAAGGACGGAGGAAGGAAGGATGGATGAATGGGACAGACGGACGGACAGAGGGAGGAAGGGAGAGGACAAAGGAGGGAAGGAGGGAGGACAGGAGGGAGACAGAGGAGGAAGGGAGAGACGGAGGAAGGGGCGAAGGAGAACGGAGGGAGGAAGGAGAGGACGAGGACAAGGGAGGAAGGGACGGAGGGAGGGACGAGAAGGAGGGGGGAGGGGACGGAGGGAGGACGGAGAGAGAGACAGATGGAGAGAAGGGGACGGACGGTCGGAGAGGAGGAAAGGGACGGAGGAAGGGATGGAAGGATGAAGGAGGGACAAGAGGAGGAAGAGAGAGGACGGAAGGAGGGACAGGACGGAGGAGGGAGGAAGGACGGAGAAGGAGGAAGGACGAAGGGACAGACGACGAGGAAGGGATGAGACGGCGGGAGGAGGGGACAGATGGAGAGGAAGAAGGGACGGACGAGGAGGAAGGGAGGATCGGGAGGGAGAGGGACGAGAGGAGACAGGAGGAGGAAGGGACAGACAAGGAAGGGAGATGGACGGAGAGGGAGGAAGGGACGAGGGACAGGGAGGAAGGACGGGAACAGAGGGAGGGAAGGAGGGACTGGACAAGGAGGAGGAAGGGACGAGAGGAAGAGGAAGAGGAGGAAGGAGGGAGAAGGGAGGCGAGACAGGAAGGACGGACGAGGGAACGGAGGACAGAGGAAGGGAGGACAGAGGGAGGAAGGGAGACGGAGGAGGAGGAGAGAGCAGGAGGGAACGAGGAGAAGGAAGGAGGGAGAAGGGAGGAAGGGAGGAGGACGAGAAGGGAGGAGGAAGGGAAGGAAGGGAGGACGGAGAGGAGGAGAAGACGAGGGAAGGAGGAGAAGGAGGACGGGGAGGAAGGGAGAGACGGAAGGAGGGAGAGAAGGAGGAGGAAGGAGGAGGACGAGGAAGGACGGAGAGGGAGGGGAGGACAGGGAGGAAGGAGGGAGACGGAGAGGAAAGGGAGGACGGAAGAGGGAAAGGAGGGGGAAGGAGGACAGAGAGGAAGAGGAGGAGAGGAGGGACGAACGGAAGGGAGGGAGGAGGACAGAGGAAGGAGGAAGGAGACGGAAGGAGAGGAAGGAGATGGGAGAGGAGGGAGGAGGAGGAGAGGAAAGGAGGAGAACAAGAGAGGCGACGGAGGGACGGGAGGAGGGACGAGAGGGAGGAAGAGGACGGGAGAACGAAGAGGAAGGATGGACGAGGGACAGACGAGGGAACGGGATGACAGAAGGGGAGGAAGAGGGAGGAGAGGACGAGGAGGAAGGGACACGGACGAGGGAGACGAGGAAGAGGAGGACAAAGGGGAGGCAAGGGGGAAAGGGAAGGAGAAGGAGGAAGGACGGAGGAGAAGAAGAGGAGGAGGGACAGGACGGAGGACAGAGAAGGGAGGAGGAAGAGGGAGGACGAAGGACAAGGAGGGACGGGAGGGAGGAGAGAAAGAGGGACTGAAGGACAGACGGAGGGATGAAGGAGGAGGGGATGGTGGGAAGAAGGAAGGGACGAGGGAGGGAGAGGAGGAAGGAACAGATGGATGAAGGGACGAGACGGACGGACAGAGGAGGAGGACAGAGGGAGGACAGAGGAGACGGAGGAGAGGAGGGAGACGGAGGAAGGAAGGAGGACGGAGGAAGGACGGGGGAGGACGAGGGAGGAAACGGAGGAGGGAGACGGAGGAGGAAGGGAGGAGACGGAAGGGAGAAGGACGGGAAGGAGGAAGGGACGAGGGGGAGGGACGAGGAGGAGAAGGAGACGGGAGGAAGGGGAGAAGAGGGAGACGGAGGAAAGGGAGAAGGGAGAGGAGGGAGAGGGGAAGGAAGGAGGAGGAGGGACGGAGGAGGAGAGAGGGAGGAAGAGGAAGGGACGGAGGAGGGAGGACGGATGGACAGAGGAGGAAGGGACGGACAGAAGGAAGGAAGGGACAGGGACAGAAGAAGGAGGAAGGGAGGAAGGACAGAGGAGGAGACGGACAGGAGGAGGGATGGACGGAGGACGGACGAGGGAACAGAAGGAGGAGGAAGGGACAGGAGGGAGGAAGGCGGAGAGGGGGAAGGGAAAGAGGACAGGAGGGAGGAAGGGAGGAGGAAGAGGGAGGAAGGGAGGAACGACGGAGGAAGGGACGGAAGAGGGAGGAGGAAGGACGAGGGAGGGACAGAGGAAGGGGCGGAAGGGAGGAAGGGAGACGGAGAGGAGGGAAGAGAGGAAGGGACGAACGGAGGAGGGAGACGAAGGCGAGGGACAGGAGTGAGGAGGGAGAAAGGAAGGAAAGAGGAGGAAGAGAGAGGAGAAGAGGAGAATGGGGAAGGGAAGGACGAGGAAGGAAGGGACAGACGGAGGAAACGGAGGAGGAGGTGACGGAGGGAGGAAGGGGACGGACGGAGAAGAAGGAGGGAGGGATGGACGGAGGGAGAGAGAAAAGGAGAGAGAGAGGGATGGAAGAAGACAGAGGGAGGGACAGAGGAAGAAGGACGGAGGAAGGAAGGGATGGAAGGAAGGGACGAAGACGAGAAGACGGACGAGGGAAGGGAGGAGGAGGGACGAGAGAGGGAGGACGGAGAAGGACAGAGGAGGAAGGAGGGAAGAGGAGGAAGGGACAGACGAAAGGGACGGACGGAGAAGGGTGAAGGAGGGACAGAAAGGAGAAGGAAGAGAAGAGGACGGGAGGAAGGAGAGGTAGGAGGAGGACAAGGAGAAGGAGACGAGAAGAGGAGAGGAAGGACGACGAGGACACGAAGGAAGGAGAAGGGGAGAAGGGACGGAGGGGAGAGAAGACGAGTAGGAAGCAGAAGGGGAAGAGGGAGGAGGAGAGAAGGAGAGGTAAGGAGGAAAGAAGGGATGGAGGAGAACAAGGACAGAGGAGAAGGACGACGGAGAGAGGACAGACGGAAGGAGGAAGGGACGACGAGGAACGACGAGGAGGAAGGAGGAGGGAGGGACAGAGGAGGAAGAAAGGACGAACGGCAGATGGACGAAGGACAGAGGGGGACGAATGGAGAGGCAGAGAGACGAGAAGAAGATGGCAAAGAGGACAGACGAGACTAACGAAGAGAGAGGGATGGAGAGGGAAAGATGGAGAGGACAGATGGAGGACGAAGGACAAAGGGAGGAAGGGAGGACGGACGGGAGGAAGGGACGGAGGGAGGGACAGATGAAGAGGGAAGGGAGAGAGGACGGAGGAAGGGAGGACGGACGGAGGGAGGAAGGACGGAGGGAGGAAAGGACGGAGGAAGGGACGGAAGGATGGACAGAGAAGGGAGGGACAGAGGAGGGAGGAACGGACGGAGATGGAGGAAGGGACGGACAGAGGGAAAGACAAGGACACACGGATGGAGGGAGGAAGGAGAGACGGACAGAGGAAGGGACGGAAGGAGGGTGGAAGGGACGGACAGACGGAGGAAGATGGACAGAGGGAGGTACGGACGGAGGAGGGACAGACTCAGGAAGAGAGGACGGAGGGAAGGCGAAACGGAGATGGGACGGAGGAAGGAGTGATGGACGAGGAAGGGTCGGAGGGAAGGAAGGAGGAGGAACAGACGGAGGGACGGGAGGGAGGAAGGGAGAAGGAGGCGGTACGAATGGAGGAAGGACGGACGGAGGGAGGGAAGGACGGAAGACGAACGGAGGAGGAGGGGACAGACGGAAGGAGGTGAGGACGGAGGAAGGGTGGAGGACGGATGGAGGGAGGAATGGACAGAGGAAGGGACGAGGGAGGAAGGGATGGACGGAGGGAGGGACAATGGAGGAAGGACGGAAGCACGGAAGGAGGGAGGACGGACGGAGGAAGGGACGAAGGGGGATGGACAGAGGAAGGGAGGGACAGATGGAGAGAGGAAGGGACGAACGGAGGAAAGGAAGGGCGGAGGACGAAAGAGGAAGGTGGGACTGAGGGAGCGAGGAAGGGAGGCACAGACAAAGAGTGACAGAAGGAGGAAGAGGACGGACGGAAGAAGGAGGAAGGGACAGACGGACAGACAGAGAAAGGGACGGACGGACAGGTGACGACGAAGTGACAGACGGACGGAGGGAGGAGAAAGGGATGGACGAACGGAGAAGGGATGGATGGGGAAGGGAAGGGACGAAGGGAGGGACGGACGAAGGGGAAGGAACAGATGGAGAAGGGAAGACGGACGGACAGAGGGAGGAAGGGACAGACAAAGGGAGAAGTGAGAGGAGGGACAGATGGAGGAAGGGCGAACGGAGAGAGGGACAAAGGACGGAGGGAGGAAGGAGGGAAGGACTTAGGGAGGAAGGACGGAGGGAGGGACAGACGGAGTGAGGAAGAGAGAGACAGACGGAGGAAGGGAACGGACGGTCGGAGGGAGGAAAGGACTGAGGGAGGGATGGAAGGATGGACAGAGGGAGAAGGGAAACGAGAGGAGAGGAAGGGACGGACGGACAGAAGGAAAGACGAAGGGAAGGCGGACGGAGGAAGGGATGGATGGATGGAGGGAGGAGGGGACAGATGGAAAAGAAGAAGGAAGGACGCAGGGAGGGATGGATGGAGGGACAGAGGGATGAAGGGACGGAGAAGGACAGAACGAAGGAAGGGATGGACAGAGGGAGGAAGGGGCGGACGGACGAATGGACGGACGAGGGAGGGAAGAAGGGACAGACAAGAGTGAGGAAGGGAGAGGACGGGACAGAAGGGACGGAAGAGGAGGAGGAAGGATGGAGAGAGGGAGGAACGAATGGAGGAAGGGTCGGAAGGAGGGAAGAGGAAGGGACGAAGGAGGGAGGGAATGAACGAAGGAGGACAGGGAGGGACGGGAGGAAGGGACGGACGGAGAAAGAGAAGGGACAGACGGAAGGAGGAAGGGACAGACGGAGAGACGAACGGACAGAACGGAGGGGAAGGAAGGAGGGAGGGAGGGACAGAGGGAGGAAGAAAGAAAGGGACGAACGGAGCGAAGGATGGACGAACGGACAGAGGGAGGGACGAATGGAGGGATGGACAGAGAGACGGAGGAAGGAAGGAATGGCCAAAGGAAGGGACAGACGGAGGGACTAACGGAAAGAGAGAGGGATGGACGGAGGGAAGAGATGGAGTGAGGGACAGATGGAGGGACGAATGGACAAAGGGAGGGACGGACAAAGGGAGGGACAGACGAAGGGAGGGATGGACGGAGGAAAGGGATGGAGGAAGGGACAGATGGAGGGACGAATGGACAAAGGGAGGGACGGACGGAGGGATGGGACAGACGGATGGATGGAGGAAAGGACGGAGGGAAGGAGGGAGGGACACATGGAGGGAGAGAGGAAGGGAGGCACAGACGGAAAGAGGGACAGACGGAGGGAGGGACGGACAGAAGGTGGGAGGAAGGGACAGATGGACAGACAGAGGAAAGGACGGACGGACAGAGTGACGGACGAAGGGACAGACAGACGGAGGGATGGACGGACGGAGGAAGGGACGGATGGTGGGAAGAAGGAAGGGACGGAGGGAGGGACAGACGGAGGAAGGAACAGATGGAAGAAGGGATGGACAGAGGGAGGAAGTGATGACGGAGGGACAGACGGAGGAAGGGACGAACGGAGGAAGGGGCAAATGGACGGAGGGAGGAAGGGATGGACGGACTTAGGGAGGAAGGGACGGAGGGAGGGACAGACGAAGAGAGGAAGGGAGAGACGGACGGAGGAAAAGACGGACGGTCCGAGGGAGGAAGGGACGGACGGTGGGAGGAAAGGACGGAGGAAGGGACGGAAGGATCGACAGAGAGAGGGAGGGACAGATGGAGGAAGGGATGGACAGAGGGAAAGATGAAGGGACACACGGATGGAGGGAGGAAGGGATGGATGGAGGGAGGAGGGGACGAATGGAGAGAAGGAAGGGACGGAGGGACAGAGGGAGGAAGGGACAGACGAACGGACGGAAGGAAGAAACGGACAGAGGGAGGGACATACAAAGGAAGGGATAGACAGAGGGAGAAAGGGACACACGGATGGATGGAGGAAGGGACAGACGGACAGAGGAAGGGACGGAAGGAGGGTGGAAGGGACGGACAGACGGAGGGACAGATAGACAGAGGGAGGTACGGACGGAGGGAGGGACAGACTGAGGAAGAGACGGACGGAGGGAAGGACGGACGAATGGAGGATGGGACGGACGGAAGGAGGTGATGGACGGAGAAAGGGTCGGAGGGAAGGATGGAGGGAGGAACAGATGGAGGGAGGGACGGGAGTGAGGAAGGGAGAGACGGAGGCAGGTACGAATGGAGGAAGAGACGGACGGAGGGAGGGAAGGACGGACAGACGAACGTAGGGAGGAGGGGACAGACGGAAGGAGGTGATGGACGGAGGAAGGGACGGGAGGGAGGAAGGGATGGACGGAGGGAGGGACGAATGGTGGAAGGGACGGACGGAGGGAAGCACGGAAGGAGGCAGGGACGGACGGAGGAAGGGACGGAAGGGGGATGGACAGAGGAAAGGAGGGACAGATGGAGAGAGGAAGGGACGAACGGAGGGAGGGACGAATGAATGAAAAGACAAAGGGAGGGAAGACCAGAGGGACGGAGGAAGGAAGGGATGGACGGAGAAAGGAAGGGATGGACGGAGAAAGGAAGGGATGGACGGAGAAAGGAAGGGATGGACGGAGGGAGGAAGGGACAGACGGAGGGAGGAAGGGACAGAGAGGAGGGAGGGAAGGAAGGAGGGAGGGATGGACAGAGGGAGGAAGAAAGGGACGAACGGAGGCAGGGACGGATGGACGAACGGACAGAGGGAGGGACGGACAGAGAGACGGAGGAAGGAAGGGACGGAAAAAGGAAGGGACAGACAGAGGGACTAACGGACAGAGGGAAGGGATGGAGGAAGGGACAGATGGAGGGACGGACGGAGGAAGGAACAGATGGATGAAGGGACAGACAAAGGGAGGAAGTGATGACAGAGGGACAGATGGAGGAAGGGACGAACGGAGGAAGGGGCAAATGGACGGAGGGAGGAAGGGATGGAAGGACTTAGGGAGGAAGGGAAGGAGGGAGGGACAGACGGAGTGAGGAAGGGAGAGACAGACGGACGAAGGGACGGACGGTCGGAGGGAGGAAAGGACGGAGGAAGGGATGGAAGGATGGACAGAGGGAGGGAGGGACAGAGAGAGGGAGGAACGGACGGACAGACGGAGGAAGGTACGGACGGACAGAAGGAAAGACGAAGGGACAGGTGGACGGAGAAAGGGATGGATGGACGGAGGGAGGGATGGATGAACGGACAGAGGGAGGGACATATGGAGGGATGGACAGAGAGAGGGAGGAAGGAAGGGATGGACAAAGGAAGGGACAGACGGAGGGACTAATGGACAGAGAGAGGGATGGACGGAGGAAAGGGATGGAGGAAGGGACAGATGGAGGGACGAATGGACAAAGGGAGGGACGGACAAAGGGAGGGACAGACGGAGGGACTAACGGACAGAGGGAGGAATGGACGGAGGAAAGGGATGGAGGAAGGGACAGATGGAGGGACGAATGGACAAAGGGAGGGATGGAGGGATGGACGGAGGGATGGGACAGACGGAGGAAGGGACGGAGGAAGGGACAGACGGATGGATGGAGGAAAGGACGGAGGGAAGGAGGGAGGAAGGGACACATGGAGGGACAGACAGAGGGAGGAAGGGACGGACGGAGGAAGAGAGGAAGGGAGGCACACACGGAAAGAGGGACAGACTGAGGAAGGGACGGACGGACAGAGTGACGGACGAAGGGACAGACGGACGGAGGGAGGGATGGACGGACGGAGGAAGGGACGGATGGTGGGAAGAAGGAAGGGACGGAGGGAGGGACAGACGGAGGAAGTAACAGATGGATGAAGGGACGGACAGGGGGACGGACGGACAGAGGGAGGAAGGGACAGACAGAGGGAGGAAGTGATGAAAGAGGGACAGACGGAGGAAGGGACGAACGGAGGAAGGGGCAAATGGACGGAGATAGGAAGGGATGGACGGACATAGGGAGGAAGGGACGGAGGAGAGAGACGAAGAGAGGAAGGGAGAGACGGACAGAGGAAGGGACAGACAGTCGGAGGGAGGAAGGGACGGACGGAGGGAGGAAAGGATGGAGGAAGGGACGGAAGGATGGACAGAGAGAGGGAGGGACAGACAGAGGGAGGAACGGACGGAGATGGAGGAAGGGATGGACGGACAGAGGGAAAGACGAAGGGACACACGGACGGAGGGAGGAAGGGATGGATGGAGGGAGGAGGGGACGGATGGAGAGAAGGAAGGGACGGAGGGACAGAGGGAGGAAGGGACGGACGAACGGGCGGAGGAAGAAACGGACAGAGGGAAGGACAGACAAAGGAAGGGATGGACAGAGGGAGGAAGGGGCGGACAGACGAATGGACGGACTGAGGGAGGGAAGGAGGGACAGACAAGAGTGAGGAAGGGAGAGACGGACAGAAGGGACGGAAGGAGGGAGGAAGGGACGGACGGTGGGACGGACGGACAGACGGAGGAAGGGACGGACTGAGGGAGGAAGGGACGAACGGAAGGAGGGAGGAAGGGATGGACAGAGGGAAAAAGGGAGAGACGGACAGAGGAAGGTATGGAAGGAGGGAGGAAAGGATGGATGGAGGGACGGAAATAGGGAGGGATGGACGGAGAAAGGGACAGAGGGATGGACAGAGGAAAGGAGGAAGGGACGAATGGAGGGAGGGACGGAAGGAGGGAGGAAGGGATGGACGGAGGAAGGGATGGACGGAGGAGGAACGAATGGAGGAAGGGTCGGAAGGAGGGAGAGAGGAAGGGATGAATGGAGGGAGGGATGAACGAAGAGACAGAGGGACGGAGAAAGGGACGGACGGAGAAAGGAAGGGACAGACGGAAGGAGGAAGGGACAGACGGAGAGACGAACGGACAGAGGGAGAGACGGAGGGAAGGAAGGAGGGAGGGATGGACAGAGGAGGAAGAAAGGGACGAACGGAGCGAGGGATGGACGAACGGACAGAGGGAGGGACGAATGGAGGATGGACAGAGAGTACGGAGGAAGGAAGGGATGGACAAAGGAAGGGACAGACGGAGGGACTAACGGACAGAGAGAGGGATAGACGGAGGGAAGAGATGGAGTGAGGGACAGATGGAGGGACGAATGGACAAAGGGAGGGACGGACAAAGGAGGACAGACGGAGGGACTAACGGACAGAGGGAGGATGGACGGACGGAGGGACGGATAGGGGGAAGAAGGAAGGGACGGAGGGACAGACGGAAGGAGGAACAGATGGATGAAGGGACGGACGGAAGGGGGACGGACGGACAAAGGGAGGAAGTGATGATGGAGGGACAGATGGAGGAAGGGACGGAACGAGGAAGGGTACAAATGGACGAGAGGAGGAAGGAGGACGGACTTAGGGAGGAAGGGACGGAGGGAGGGACAGACAAAGAGAGGAGGGAGAGACGGACAGAGGAAGGGATAGACGGTATGGAGGGAGGAAAGGATGGAGGAAGAGACGGAAGGAGGACAGAAAGAGGAGGAACGACGGAGGGAGGAACGGACGGAGGAGGAAGGGATGGATGGAGGGAGGAAGGGGAGGATGGAGAGAAGGAGGGGATGGAGGGACAGACGGGAGGAAGGGACAGATGAACGGACGGAAGGAAGAAACGGACAGGAGGGAGGGACATACAAAGGAAGGGATGGACAGAGGGAGGAAGGGCGGACGGACGGAGGAAGAAGGGAAGACGGACTGAGGAGGAAGGAGGAACAGGACAGAGTGAGGAAGGGAGAGACGGACAGAGGAAGGGACGGAAGGAGGGTGGAAGGGACGGACAGACGGAGGAGGGACAGATGACAGAGGGAGGTACGGACGGAGGGAGGGACAGACTGAGGAAGAGACGGAGGAGGAAGGACGGACGAGACGGACGGAAGGAGGTGATGGATGGAGGAAGGGTCGGAGGGAAGGAAGGAGGGAGGAACAGACGGAGGGAGGGAGGAAGGGAGAGACGGAGGCAGGTACGAATGGAGGAAGAGACGGACGAGGAGGGAAGGACGGACAGACGAACGGAGGGAGGGAGGGACAGACGGAAGGAGATGATGGACGGAGAAAGGGACGGAGGGATGGACGAGGAAGGAGGAAGGGACGAATGGAGGGAGGGACGGAAGGAGGGAGAAGGATGGACGAGGAGGAACGAAGGAGGAAGGTTCGGAAGGAGGAGAGAGGAAGGGACGAATGGAGGGAGGGATGAACGAAGACACAGAGGGACGGAGGAAGGACGGACGGAAGGAAGGGATAGACAGAGGGAGGAAGGGAGGACGGCGGATGGAGGAAGGGACAGACGGACTGAGGGAGGGAAGAGAACAGACAAGAGTGAGGAAGGGAGAGACGGACATAGGAAGGGACGGAAGGAGGGAAGAAGGGACGGACAGACGGAGGAAGGGACGGATGCAGAGGAGAAGGTACAGACGGAGGGAGGGACAGACGAAGGAAGAGACGGACGGAGGGAAGGACGGACGAACAGAGGGAGGAGGGGACGGACGGAAGGAGATGATGGACGGAGGAAGGGCCGGTGAGGGACGGATGGAGAGGAGGGACGGATGGAGGAAGGGGAGGGAGGAAGGGATGGACGGAGGGAGGGAATGAATGGAGGAAGGGACGGATGGAGGGAGGGACTAATGGAGGAAGAGACGGATGGAGTTAGAGAAGGACGGACGAACGGAGGGAGGAGGGGACGGACGGAAGGAGGTGATGGACGGAGGAAGGGTCGGAGGGACGGATGGAGGGAGGAATGGACGGAGGAAGGGACGGGAGGGAGGAAGGAAGGGACAGACGGAGGGACGAATGGACAAAGGGAGGGACGGAGGGAAGAGGGTTTGGACGGGATGGAGGAAGGACAGACGGGGAGGGAGAAGGGAAGGAGGAAAGGACAGACGGATGGAGGGAGTGAGGGACAGACGAAAGGAGGGAGGAAGGGACACACGGAGGGAGGAAGGGAGACAGAGAGGGAGAAAGGGACAGACGAAGGGAGGGAGGAAGGGACAGACGAAGGAGGGAGGAAGGGACGGACAGATAGGTGGGAGGAAGGGACGGACGGTGGGAGGGACGGACAGACGAAGGGACAGAAGGATGGAGGGAGAAAGGGATGGACGGACGGAGGAAGGGAAGAAGGAAGGGACGGACGAGGAAGGAACGGATGGACGAAGGGACAAACGGACAGAGGGAGGAAGGGACGGATGGATCGACAGAGGAAGGGACAGACAGAGGGAGGACGGACGAAGGGAGGGACGGACAGAAAGAGGAAGGAACGGATGGAGGGAGGAAGGGACGACAGAGGGACAGACGGAAAAAGGGACGGAGGGAGGAAGGGGCGGATCGAGGAAGGGATAGATGGACTTAGGGAAGAAGGGACAGACGGACGGAAGGGATAACAGGGAGGAAGGAGCGGACGGACGAATGGAGGAAGGGACGGACGGAATGAGGGAGGGAAGGAGGACAGATGGAAGGAGGGTGGAAGGGACGGAAGGAGGGAGGAAGGGACAGACAGTCGGAGAGAGGAAGGGACGGACAGTCGGAGGGAGGAAGGGACAGACGGACAGGACGAGGGAGGGAAGGACGGAGGGAGGGACGGAAAGAAAGAGGAAGGAACGGATGGAGGGAGGAAGGGACGACAGAGGGACAGACGGAAAAAGGGACGGAGGGAGGAAGGGGCGGATCGAGGAAGGGATAGATGGACTTAGGGAAGAAGGGACAGACGGACGGAAGGGATGACAGAGGGAGGAAGGAGCGGACGGACGAATGGAGGAAGGGACGGACGGAATGAGGGAGGGAAGGAGGGACAGATGGAAGGAGGGTGGAAGGGACGGAAGGAGGGAGGAAGGGACAGACAGTCGGAGAGAGGAAGGGACGGACAGTCGGAGGGAGGAAGGGACAGACGGACAGACCGAGGGAGGGAAGGACGGAGGAAGGTACGGATGGAGGAAAGTACAGACGGAGGGAGGGAAGGAAGGACGAACGGAGGGAGGAGGGGACGGATGGACAGACGGAAGGAGGAGGGGATGGACGGAGGGAGAGTTGAACGGAGGGACGGACAGAGGAAAAGACGGATGGAGGAAGGGATGGAGGAAGGAAGGGAGAGACGGACGGAGCAAGGGACAGAAGAAGGGAGTGACTGATGGAGGGACGGACGGAGGAAGAGATGGAAGGATGGAGAGAATGGACAGAGGAAAGGAGGGACGGACAGAGGGAGGAACGGACGGACGGTGTGACAGATGGACAAACGGAGGAAGGGACGGACGGACAGAGGGACGAAGGGACAGACGGACGAAGGGAGGAAGGGATGGACGGACGGAGGAAGGGACGGATGGGGGGGAGAGAAGGAAGGGAAGGAGGGAGGGATAGACGGAGGGATGGATGGATGAAGGGACGGACGGAGGGACAGAGGGAGGAAGGGACGGACAGACGGACAGATGGACGGAGAAAGGGACGGACGGAGGAAAGAATGGACGGACAGAGGGAGGAAGTGGCGGACGGACGGAGGGATGAACGGACTGAGGGAGGGAAGGAGGGACAGACGGAAGGAGGGAGGAAGGGACAGACAGAGGAAGGAAGGGAGAGATGGACGGAGGAAGGGATGGACGGAGGGACGGACGGAGGGAGGGATGGACGGAGGGGTGGGAAGGGACGGACGGAGGGAGGAAGAGACGGAGGGAGGAAGAGACGGATGGAGGAAGGGATGGACGGACGGAGGGAGGAAGGGACGGACGGAGGGTGGGTTTGACGGAGGGAGGAACATCGACAGACGGAGGACGACAGACAGGGAGGGACGGACGGACAGACAGATGGAGGGAGGAAGGGACCTTTGGAGGTAGGAAGGGACGGTCGAACGAACGGAGGAAAGGACGGACGGAGGGATGGATGGAGGGACAGACGGAGGAAGGGACGGACAGAGGGGGGAGGAAGGGACAGAGGGAGGAAGGGACGGACAGATGGAGGAAGGGATGGACGAAGGGACAGACGGAGGAAGGGACGGACAGAGGGGGAGGAAGGGACAGAGGGAAGAAGGGACGGACAGACGGAGGAAGGGATGGACGAAGGGACAGTGGGAGGAAGGGACGGATGGAGGAAGGAACGACGGAGGAAGGGATGGACAGAGGGAGGGAGGGACGGACAGAGGGAGGAACGGACGGACGGTGTGACGGATGGACAAACGGAGGAAGGGGACGGACGGACAGAGGGACAGACGAAGGGACAGGCGGACAGAGGGAGGAAGGGATGGACGGACGGAGGATGGACGGGGAGGGGAGGGAAAAAGGAAGGGACGGAGGGAGGGATGGACGGAGGAAGGGATGGATGGATGAAGGGATGGACGGAGGGACAGAGGGAGCAAGGGATGGACGAAGGGACGGACGGAGGAAGGAATGGACGGAGGAAGGGATGGACAGAGGGAGGAAGTGGAGGAGGGACGAACGGACTGAGGGAGGGAAGGAGGGACAGACGGAAGGAGGGAGGAAGGGACGGACGGAGGAAGGGACGGACAGAGGGAGGAAGGGAGAGATGGACGGAGGAAGGGATGGACGGACAGAGGGATGGACAGAGGGAGGGAGGAAGGGACGGACGGAGGGAGGGAGGAAGGCATGAACAGAGGGACGGATGGATGAACGGAGGGACAGAGGAAGGGAAGGGACAGACGGAGAAAGGAAGGGACAGACGGAGGGAGAAGGGACAGACGGAGGGAGGGACAGACGAAGGAAAGGACAGACGGAGGGGACGAACGGGCAGAGGGAGGGACAGATGGAGGGGCGAATAGAGGGAGGAAGGGACGGAGGGAGGGAGGGGAGGAAGGGATGGACGGAGGTGCGAAGGGACAGACAGAGGGAGGAAGGTACGGCCAGAGGGAGGAAGGGACGGACGGTCAGAGGGAGAGAGAAGGGACGGATGGACAGACTGAGGGAGGGACGGACGGAGGAAGAGACGGACGGAGGAGGAAGGACGGACGGAGGGAGGGAAGAGAGGATGGAGGAAGCGGACGGAGGAGGAAGGGACGGACGGAGGGAGGAAGGAAGGGAGGATGGGAGGAAGTGACGGAAGGAGGAGGGGACGGAAGGAGGGAGGAGGATGGACAGAGGAGGGACGGACAGAGAGGAGGAAGGGAGGAGAGGAGGAAGGGACGGACAGGGATGGAGGGTTGACAGCGAGGGAGGAACGGTACGAGACAGACGGAGGAGGACGGACGAGAGAGGGACAGACGGATGGAGGGCAGCCCTGGGAGGCGACGGAAGGGAGGACGGACGGAGGAGGGCGGAGGGACGGACGGAGGGAAGGATGGATGGGAAGGAGGACGAGGAGGAATGGGAAGGAGGACGGAGCAGGCGAAGGAGGGAGGGATGGACGAGGGACGGACGGAGAGAGGGATGGAGAGAGGAAGGACAGATGGAGGTTGACGGAGGAACGGTCAGACAGACGGAGGGACGGACGGACAGAAGAAGGGAGGGACCTTTGAGGGGAAGGTGGCGAACGGAAGGGACGGACGGAGGGATGGTGATGGATGACGGAGGAAGGAGAGGAACGGAGGGGGAGAGGCAGACAGAGGGAGAGAGGGACGGACAGAGGAGGACAGAGAGGGACGGACAGAGAAGGATGCTGAGGGACGTGGGAGGGGGATGACGGAAGGGAGACAGAGAGATGGAAGGATGGACAGACTGAGGGAGAGAGGGAGGCGGATGGAGGAGGGACGGCGGGAGGAAACGGGAGATGGAGGTGGAAGAGACGATGGAGGGAGGAAGGACGGACGGATGGAGGGACCGATGGATGAAGGGACGGATGGGGTGAGGAAGGGACAGACGGACAGAGGGAGGAAGGGACAGATGGAGGGAGGGAGGGACGGATGGAGGGAGGGACGGATGGAGGGACGGACGGAGGGAGGAAGGGATGGACGAACGGAGGGAGGAAGGGACGGGGAGGGAGGGACTGACAGACCGAGGGACGTACGGAGGGAAGGATGGAGGGAGGGAAGGGACAGACGGAGGAAAGGATGGAGGGAGAAGGCAAAGACGGAGGGAGAGACAGATGGAGGGAAGGACGGACGGATGGAGGAAGGGACGGATGGACGAAGGGAGGGAGGAAGGGACAGACGGAGGGAGGAAGGGATGGACAGACAAAGGGAGACACAAACAGAGGGATGGAGGGACGGACAGAGGGAGGGACGGGCGGACAAACGGGAGGGACGGACAGAGGGAGGAAGGGACGGAGGGACAGAGGTATGGACGGAAAGCAGGAGGGAGGAAGGAACGGACGGAGAGAGGGTTAGACAGACGGAGGGATGGACCTTCATAGGCCCTGTGTGGGGTGACAGGTTCCCTTTAATTCTGTCCTCAGGTCAATTCCGATAAGGACGGGTCTTCTAGTTATCCTTGATCATGAAGCCCCAGTGGCTTTCAGAAGCGATCCAACGATTGTATCGCACCTTTCTGGTCCTACCTATCTTGCTATTTTTCAGCGCTCCTCCTGTTGGGTACAGGTTCCTTGTTTTCTTGAGGTTATTGTTCTCAGAGGAGAGTCTTTTCTTCAGGACCAGGTGGTCTGGACAACCTTTTTTGCTCCAGAATCACGTAATAAATCTAGGAGCAATCCTATCTGGGATTTTAGGTTTGTCATTCTTCGGGCCCTTATGTCCCTTGTCAGCATCTTGTTAGCTGCAGCCTTGAGGTCTTTGTTGTACTCTATTCAGGTGATACTGAGTCCTCCTTTACTTCTCATTTCTGGTCCAACCATACATTTACAACTTACAGAGGCCACTTTAGACCCAAAGATTCAGCCTCTAGTTTTTATCTTATTCTCTAGTCCTTCTCTTCCAGCCCTTGGGGACTGCTTTTGGACATCCCATGGTATCCTAAGTCCCCCAATGAAGCGATAGAGAAAAGGAGATTTTTATGTATTCACCATAAAATCTCTTACTTGGAGCCTTCATTAGCGCACACAGAATCCGCCTTCATATGTGTTTCTGTTGGGTCAGTCTGTATGTGTCTCAGATTGCTTCTCCTACTGCTTTTGCACTAACTGATCGGCCTCACTCCAGACCTGCGGGTGTATACTGCTGAGGGGGAGCTAAGTTTTTTACTTAGCCTAGTGTTGCCTCCTAGTGGCAGCAAAGCTTACACCCATGGTATCCGGTGTCCCTCAATGAAGGCTCCGAGAAAGATATTTCACGGTGAGTACACAAAAATCTTCTTTTAAACAATATGTAAAAAATTAAGTTAATCCTTTAGCTCTACTGAAAATAAATAGTAAATCTATTAAAAAATATATAAGATCAATTAGATCTGTAAACTGTGACCGAAATAAAAGTCCAAACGCCAAACTTAGGCTGATTTCACAGTTGCATATTTTTCAATCTGTGTGGTTGCACGAATTTTATGCAACCACATGGATAGTCATGGACAGGCACGGGTCTGTGAAAAGGATGCCAACAGATGTCCACAGAACTTTTTTTAACAGATCCGTCATCAGTCACCAGAGATAGGGGTGGGAGGAGCTGTACCTTGCTTCTGAGCATTCTCAGTCCCACAAAACGGATCCATGTTTTTAACAATCCGTTTCCATAGACTTTCATTATAAATCTTGATGTTTAGTCATGGATCCGTGTCTGTCCGTTGGTGTGTACAATTTTCATGCAAGCTTAAATATGCAGTAACAGTCGATCAAAACATCGCATCTACCCAAAATGCTATAATTAGAAACGTCAGCTTGAGAAGCAAAATAATAAGCCATGACACAGCTCGAGATCCTGAAAAATTAGAATGTTATTGGTCACAGAAAATGGCAACAAAAGTGCAATTTTTTTTCTTTAAACACTACTAACATTTTTTTCCCCACTTAGGTAAAAGTATACATGTTTTTGGAATTGCACTTTTTTTTTCAATTTCACTGCACTTGGAATTTTTTTTCACATTTCCAATACATTGTATGGTAAAATTAATTGCTATGCCCACAGGGCGTAATGATGTAAAGTGTACTCACTGGGCCACTGGTGGTGCAGTGGCAGCTGAATACCTGATGCACAAGAGACAGGAGAGTGAACTTCATTAAACCAAAGATATTTATCAAGGAAAACTGTACAAACGGGAAAAGTGCCCGTGGGGAACACCCTCTGGATCGCGATACTGTACCACATAGCAGAGCATCGGGCAAGATTTACCCCTGTACAGGGACTCCTCCCATCACAACACCAAGGTGGCCTGAATGCCGCAAATCCCGGACAAGAGGGGCGATCCGTACAGACAGGAACGTAGATGTGGAAAGACTGTGGAATACTAGCTCTGTCTATGAAGAGGATCCTGGGAGCTCCGTGTAGTCTCGTATAGGCTGGTCCAGCCGGTAGAGGTATCTGGAGGATTCAGTGATAAAAGGCTTGGCCAGCTCGGGTGAGGACCGGGTCCGCGGCCGACGGCATGTCTGTCCCCCTCCCTTATGCCCACAATTCTTTAAACCTGCCAATAACTTCCTAAGAAGGACCAGAGCGTCAATGTTCTCCTCAGACTCCCAGGTTCTCTCCTCAGGACCGTATCTCTTCCAATCGACCAGAAAGTGCGTTCTGCCACCTCTCTTCTTCATCGCCAGGATGTCCTTTACTTCATAGACGTCTTCAGCACTGACAGGAGAAGGGAAAGTAGCTGGATCCTGGAAGTAGTGACTGAGAACAACTGGCTTCAGCAGGGAAACAAGGAAAGAGTTATAGATCCGCAAGGAAGCAGGCAATTTCAAACGGTAGTACACCTCGTTGATCTGGTGGAGCACTTCAAAGGGACAAGTGTAACAAGGAGCCTTTAAAACGGATGGTGATACCAATAATGAGATCTTTCAATAATGAGATCTTACGTCTACAGAGGCGATTCGCCAGGACAGCTGCAGGGGAATGATTGTGATCCCGAACTGCCTGGCCACAGCTTGCTGGGTGAAATTTCCACCAGACCCAGAGTCCAGATAGGCCGTCTCGAAGAACCGCAACTTTCCGAAGATCACCTGTATGGATATAGTTAGTGGAGGAGAGGAATCATTCTTGCCTAGGAAGGCCTGTCTTACCTGTCCTAGGTTGAAGAGTTTTCCAACTCTCGATTCCAATTCCTGCAGGTCGGACATGATGGGATCATTCCACTCCATTAGGGGGTTGAACCAGACTAAAGCCTCTACCTCCAGGTGAGCGGGGTTAGGAAAGCCACCTTAGCCATGTTGGTTGGATAATGCTGAGTCAACAGACAAAAATGCAGTGAGTATGATGATGTTAAGTATCGCGCCCCCTAATGTCAGTAGCACTGGTTGCCCCGTTCAACCTGCTAACAGCCTTCTACAGGTCGGCCATGTGCAGTTCTCCATTGTTGAAGTGACCGACAGGTTTTGGGGTGGGGGCGGAGGCGTGAGGGGTAGGTTTGGGGAAGAGCATGTGTGGTTGTGGGGGAGGTGTAGGGGGGAAGGTTTGATGCATTTGGTACACACACAGCATTGACATCATTCCTCATGGTTTCAGAATTTTTTTTGTCTCATTGTCTTTTATCATATTATTGTATAAAGTTATTATATTCTTTTGTATTGTATTGTATCGTATACCCTCTGAATTGTAAACTGCTGTGGAATATGTTGGCGCTAAATAAATAAAATTATTATTAGACAGCCCTTCAAACTTTTAAAGGACTCGTCAATGGAAATATTTTGCTTCAGGTTATAGGAATTGAGAAATGAATCTCTTGGAAGGGAAACTAAGGTAAGTGGGGGAGACGGAGCCCTGGAAAGACTGTACATCCGATGGCCAGCCATCTAGGAAAACTCACATGCCTGTAGACATATAAGCTTAAAAATTGCTTCATTCCACTTATATAAATTTAATATTAGGTCACAGAAGGATGGTTAGTAATGTAGTAGGAAGCTGCAGGGAAGGTTGGTTAGGGGGGCTAAACTAGGTGAAAGGTTCCCTTTAAGGTTTTATACTGTACTGAATATAGGGGGAATGTGTGGTGGCTCAGTGCAGGGAGGTTGTGTGTGAGCTCATAGTATACATAGTATGGCCGCTGGCAGGCCCTCCACTAAGTGCAGCCTCAAGCCTGTGGGCGTGCCCCGAAGCACAGCCTTAAGGCCCGTGGGCGTGCCCCCGAAGCACAGCCTTTAGCCGCTGGCTATGCCTCCGAAGCACAGCCTTCGCGTTGGCGTGCCCGAAGCACAGCCTTTGCGTTGCGTGCCCCGAAGCACAGCCTTTGCCGCTGGCGTGCCCCCGAAGCACAGCCTTTGCCGTTGGCGTGCCCCCGAAGCACAGCCTTTGCCGTTGGCGTGCCCCCGAAGCACAGCCTTTGCCGTTGGCGTGCCCCCGAAGCACAGCCTTTGCCGATGGCGTGCCCCGAAGCACAGCCTTTGCCGATGGCGTGCCCCCGAAGCACAGCCTTTGCCGATGGCGTGCCCCCGAAGCACAGCCTTTGCCGTTGGCGTGCCCCCGAAGCACAGCCTTCGTCGTTGGCGTGCCACCGAAGCACAGCCTTCGTTGTTGGCGTGCCACCGAAGCACAGCCTTCGTCGTTGGCGTGCCACCGAAGCACAGCCTTCTCGTTGGCGTGCCACCGAAGCACAGCCTTCATCGTTGGCGTGCCACCGAAGCACAGCCTTCATCGTTGGCGTGCCACCGAAGCACAGCCTTCGCCGTTGGCGTGCCACCGAAGCACAGCCTTCGCCGTTGGCGTGCCACCGAAGCACAGCCTTCGCCGGTAGCGTGCCACCGAAGCACAGCCTTTGCCGTTGGCTTGCCCCTGAAGTACAGCCTTCGCTGTTGGCGTGCCACCGAAGCACAGCCTTCGTTGCTGGCGTGCCATCGAAGCACAGCCTTGCCGTTGGCGTGCCACCAATGCACACCCTTTAGAAGTAGTATGCCTGTATATAGGGAGGATATGAGAGGTTTCAAACTGAATATAGAGGGACTGTGTGGTGGCTCATAGTGCAGTTGCATATAGGGATCTGTGTGTGAACTCATAGTATACATAGAATTGTCATCGGCGTGCCACTGTAACGCACCTTGCGCCTTCGGTTTGCTACCCGAGCGCACCCTGTACTATTGGCCTTTTTGCCTGTGACTGGAGTGTACTCTCGCTTTTTTTTTCCTACCACTTATAGGCACCAGTGCCTTCCTCCATCAATCAACATGTACAACAAACAGCAGATAAGATTATGTCACCTCATCACTTTTACCATAAGGACAGTAGACTGGAAACCAGAGCATAGCATCACGGAAACAGGAGCAAGGTAATGGTAAAGGATATGCTCAGAAAAAGAAAAAGCCAACGAGTGCAGGCTAAAAAGGACACAATGTGTGCCTCAGTGACAGGCACAACGCCCAAGAGCGTGCCCCGGTGCCAGAGACCCTGGATGAACTCCTATCCCTCGCCATTCGGATTGACCATCCAGCAAGCTGTGGTCTGGCGGTTCGGGATCCCAATTGTTCCCTTGCAGTGGTCAGGGCGCATCATCTCCGTAAACGGAAGATCCCTGAAAGATCCCATTATTGGTATCACCAAAGAGGTGGAGCTTCAAATCGTGTGTGTATTTATGTCCATTATATGCATCAAACCTTCTCCCCCTACACCTCCCCAACAACCGCTCATACTCTTCCCCAAAACTACCCCTCAGTCCTCCGCCCCCGCCCCAAAGCCTGTCGGCCACTTCAAAGAGTGAGAACTGCGCATGCTTCACCTGTAGAAGGCTATTAGCAGGTTGGACGGAACAGCCAATACAATTGACAGCAGGGAGCACCATATTTAACATTAGGGCATATCTTTCAAACGGGGCATAATTTTTAACATGATTAAATTACAATAATGTTTATTTCACCGAACTAGCAAAAAGACAAGATCAGCATAGGGTCTTATTTGGTGATAAGATGGAAGCGGTGGATACAAGTATCACAAGTATTTCCGCACCTTTGCTTCGGAGCTCCAGTGGACCAATGAACCCCTGGTCGGAGCTTTCCGTAGAGGATTATCCAGAAGAATCAAGGATGAATTGGCGGTCAGGGTCCTACCAGAGACCCTGGATGATCTCATATCCATCGCCATTCGTTTGACCTTTGTCTCCAGGAGCACTCCAGAAAGAGGATTCTCGAGAAGGAATCTTCCATCCAGCATCTTCTTCACCAAAACCACGGTTTCTGCATTGTCCCACTCCAGTCTCTGAGGACGAACCCATGGAGCTCAACCGCGTTAAGGTGAAGAGGAGTCAGCAAGTGGAGAGGCTCGCTAAGAATCCTCATCGATATGGTGGACGCACCGCTTCCAGTCAACAAATTGGAATGGAGAAGTCGGAAAACTCTTCCACCAACTACAGATAAGACAGGCCTTCCTAGGCGAGAATTATTCCTCTCCTCCACTAACTTTATTCCATGAAAATGATCTTCGGAAAGGTGCGGTTCTCAGAGACGGTCTGTCTGGTGGAAATTTCATCCAGCAAGCTGCGGCCAGGGAGTTCTGGACCCCAATCTTTCCCCCTGCAGGGGGTTCCCCGGCCTTGTTTCTGTGGGGGGGGCGCCCCCTAAAAGATCTTCTTTTTGGATTCCCAAAGGGGAAAGGAGTTTCAAATGGGGAGCACCCCACGGGGGGAAAAAAATTTCCTTCTAGGGTTTTTCCAAAATTTTCTCCCCCCCTTTTCAACAAATTTTTTCCCCTGATTTTCTAAAAAGGATTGGTACCCCGGGGACGTCCTTTGAGGGGGCCCCGGCCCTTCCGATAACTCCCTTTAAAAACCCGTAGGGCCCCGGCTTCCCCCGCAGCCCCTGGGGTTTTTCCCGGGTTCCCCTTTTGCCTATGGCCTTTCGGATGTTTCATAAAAAAGGAAGCTGAGCTTTCCCCCTCCAAAAAGCCCCCCAAAGGGGTTTGGGGGCCCGGGGGGGTTTTCCGAAATTTTTTCCCGGGGGGGGGGTTTTTTTTTCCCCGGAAAAGGGTCCTTCAAAATTCTCGATCCCCTTACTAAAGAAAAATTTTTAAAAAAAATTTTTTTTCCCCCCAATTCCAGAATTTTACCTTAAAATTTTGCTTTTCCCCCGGGGATTCGGGGGGTTAAACCCTTAATTTTGAAGGGGATAGGGAAAAAGCCTTCAGTAGTTGAAAACCCAAAGGGGGCCCCCTTTTAAAAATTCCCCCCCGTTTCCCAAAAAATTTTTCAAAAATGTTTTTTGCCGCTTTCGGGTTTTTGGGGGATTAAAAATTTTGGGGTTTTTCCCCCCTTCCCAAAAAAAGGGGAAATTTTTTACCTTTTTTAAAAAAGGGGTTGAAAAATTTAAAAAATTTTTTTGAAAAAAAAATTTTCCGGGTTTTTTTCCCCAAATTTTTTGAAAGGGGGTTTGGAGGGCCAGGGAAGGCTCGGGCCCCAATCCCCAAACCCGGGGGAAAAACCCCCCTTTTATTTCCTGGGACCCACTTGGGCAACACCCTATTTTTCGGAAGGGAAACTAAACCCCCCGAAAAACCCCCCCTTTTTAAAAAAATTCCCAAAACCAAAAGGGGAATTACCCAAGGGATAGTTTTTCCCCCCCAAAAAGGGGGGTTTTAAAACCCCCCCCACTTTACCCCCAAAAGTTAACGGTTTTTTGGGTTTTTTTTAAACCCCGGGGGCATCCTCACCAAAATGAAACCAAAATTGGGATTGGTTTTTTTCCCCAAATTCCCTTGGAAAAAAAAAATTTTTGGGGGTGAGATTCCAAAAAATTTTTTTCCTTTTTAAAAAATGGCGGTATCTGCTTAAGGGGATTCCCCGGAAATTTTCCGTCATAAAATCGTCTTTTTCCTTTCTCTAAAAACCCCCCCCACGTGGTTCCTTTTTTTTCCCTTTCCTTTTTTCCCCCCCCCAGAAAAACATAATGACGCTTGGTCCTTTTGGGGAAAAAGGGGGACCCTCACCAAAATTTGCCCGCAAAGGTCACTGCGGGGGGGGAGTCCCTCCTCGCAGCCCCTTTCTTACCCGGAGGGTTTATCGCCGTTTCTCCCCTTGGGAAGCTTTTTTTCTTTTCCCCGGGGGAAGTTCTTAGGAGGGATCCCCGGATCCTGCCCCCTTTTTTAAAAGAATAAACCCTTTCCCCCCGACCTTTGGGGCCCGTGCCCTTGAAAAAAAATTTCCCCCCTTGGGGGGTCCCGGGGCAATTTTTTTCAAAGTGCCCGGGAAAAAACCCCTTTTGTGTTTGGAACCCCTTTTTTCTTTTTTAACGCGTTTTTAATCCGGGTACAGTCGGTTTTAAAACTTTTTGGGGCCGGTGGAGGGGCTTTGCCCCCCCCAGGGGCCCCCTGCAAGGGACGCGGGTGAATAAAGGGGGTGTGTATGCAAGGGGAAATGTGAAAGGGGGGGGGGAAAAAGGTTCCACCAGAGGGGGCCCCCGGGGGAAGGGCTAAAAAAGGGGGAAAAGGGAATGTAAAATTAAAAGGGGGGGCCAAGGGGCCCTAAAGGGGGGGCCCCCTGTCCCAAAAGGGGGGGGGCCCCCTGTGCAAAAAGGGGGGGGCCCCATGTGCAAAAGGGGGGGGGCCCCAGGGCCCCATAAGGGGGGGGGCCCCCTTTTTGCATAAGGGGGGGGGGCCCCCAAAGTCAAAAAAAGGGGGGGGCCCCCCCCTTTTCCCAAAAAGGGGGGGGGCCCCCCTGTGCAAAAAGGGGGGCCCCCATGTGCAAAAAAGGGGGGCCCCCATGTGAAAAAAAGGGGGGGCCCCCATGGATAAAGGGGGGCCCCCCATGTGCAAAAAAAAGGGGGGGCCCCCCATGTGAAAAAGGGGGGGGCCCCCATGTCCCAAAAAAAAGGGGGGGGGGCCCCCATGTGCATAAGAGGGGGGCCCCTTGTGAAAAAGGGGGGGGGGGCCCCCCATGTGAAAAAAAAGGGGGGGCCCCATGTGAAAAAGGGGGGGGGGCCCCCCAGGGTGAAAAAAAGGGGGGGGGCCCCCCCGGGGCAAAAAAAGGGGGGGGGCCCCCCCCTGTAAAAGGGGGGGGCCCCCTGTCATAAGGGGGGGGGCCCCCCCTGGAAAAAAAAAGGGGGGGGCCCCAAAGTGCAAAAAAAGGGGGGGGGCCCCCCTGTCAAAAGGGGGGGGCCCCCCAGTGATAAGGGGGGGGCCCCCCAGGGTGCATAAAGGGGGGGGCCCCCCATGTGCATAAAGGGGGGGGCCCCCCGGGGAAAAAGGGGGCCCCCATGGCAATAAGGGGGGCCCCCCATTTTAATAAGAGGGGGCCCCCATGTAAAAAAAGGGGGGGGCCCCATTTTCATAAAGGGGGGGGGGCCCCCCCTGTCAAAAGGGGGGGCCCCCCAGGGTGCAAAAAGGGGGGCCCCCCTTGTCAAAGGGGGGCCCCCCTGTGCAAAAAGAGGGGGCCCCCCTTGCATTAAGAGGGGGGGCCCCCCGTGCATTAAGAGGGGGCCATGTGCATGGAAGGGGGGCCCATGGCATAAGGGGGGGGCCCCCCGTAAAAAAGGGGGGCCCCCCGTGCAAAGAGGGGGGCCCCTGTGAAAAGAGGGGGGGGCCCCCTGTGCATAAAGAGGGGGGGCCCCCCCTTGTAAAAAGGGGGGGGCCCCTTTTAAAAAGGGGGCCCCCCTTGGGGCAAAAGGGGGGGCCCCCGTCACAAGGGGGGCCCCCGGGAAAAAAGGGTTTTTTTGGGCCCCTTTTTTGTGCTAAAAGATCCTTTTTCCCCAAAAAATACATGGGAAAAAAAAGATTCTGGAAACCCAAAATTTGCAAAAAAATTAAAAAAACCAAAAAGGGGTTTATCAGGAAACCTTTTGAAATGCCCTAAAAAAGGGACACATTTTTTTAAACAGCCCGGTTTATAAAATATTTTACCTTTTGTAGGGCGGGGAAAAAAGATTTTTTTTACAATTCAAAAGTGTTTCGTTTACCTTTTTGTTCTTGCTTCGGGCATCTCTTTTTGGTCAAGGGGAAAGGAACTGGTATTTGATCCCCCATGTGGACTGGGGGAAAAATGGGAAATAAGGGAATATTTTTTCGGTTTTTTTAAACTTTTGGGGAAAAATTCTTGCTTCCCGCGTCTCCCTCTCTGATTGGGGGTGGTGGTCCCGGGGCTTGAGGAGGTTAAAAAATACAGTTTTTTAAAAAATTTTCAAAATGTTTTTTTTATAAAACCCTAATATTTTTAGAATTAGAATTTGGGGTTTCACCTTATAAAATTTCCAGTTTGAGCTTGTGTGTTTTTAATTTAACTTTAAAAAAGGGGAAATAAAATTTAAAACCCTTTCCTTGAATAAATCTTTCATTGATAAATTTTTAAAGCAGAAAAATTAGGTTTTAAAACTTTTTTTTAATTTTTTTTTTAAAGGGCAAGTTTTTCGGGTGAAAACCAATTTTAAAGGTAATAAAAAAAACGAGATTTTCCAACGTTTAAAATGGAAATTAAAAGGGAGCCCTTAGGGGTAAATTAGGCCATTTTAATTGGGGCGAAAAGTAACCCCGGCCCCCCGGGTAAATCCTGGGTAAAAAAGTGTTTGAATGCAAAATTTTTTTAGCGTTTTTAATTAAATTAAAAAAGTCCTAAGTATAACGGATAAAGAAGGAATAGAACACTTTACTAAGGTTTTTTCCAAAAGAACAAGGGGTTGGGGGTTCAAATTTTTGGGAGACCTTTAAAGGGCCAAGTCCTTAAATGGTTTCACTTAACGACAGGTTTTAAAAAGGAGTCCTAGTTCCAAGAAAAAGATTAAAAGTTAAAAAAATTTTTTTTCAAATGGGAAAAAAAGAAAAAGTAAAAAGTTAAAAAAAGGTAAAAAAAAAAAAAATTTTAAAAAGGTGCCCCGTTTAAAAAAGGGGACCTTAACCCAAAAAGGGGAGCGTTTTAAAAAAAGAGACCTTTTGAGCTGATGGAAAAAAAAAAGTATCGTTCATTATTTATTTTGACTGACATTTGAAAATACCCAAACCGTGTATAACCAGTTTTTTAGCCCCCCTTTTGTGAAAAATGCCCCCCCCCTTTGATATAAGGGGCCGGTTGGGGGGTGCCGGGGCTGGAAGGGGGGGAAACTTTTTACCCCCGGGCCCCGGGGGCCGTCATTTGCTTCAAAGCCTCATCCCGTACCCGGCAAAAGCGGGATATTTTGCACGTCAAAGGCCCCCCCCTTGGTTTCGCAGGACCCCCCGGGGGATAAAGCCCCCCCGGCCCGGACCCTTTGGGTTTTTTAACCCTTTTCGTCCCGCGGTCCCCGTTTTTGTTGAGGGTTTTTCCCGTGGCGGCACAAAATTTGGGGGGTTTTTTGGGGGGAGGGCGGGGAAGAAGGGGGCGGGGGGGCGCGGGGGGCGGAATAATTAAAACCCTTTTAAAGGGGGGGGCGGGAGGGGGGGGGGGGGGGCTTTTTCCCAGGGGGGGGGGGGGCGTCCCCCGGGGGGGTTTTGGGGGGTTTTTAAGGGGGGGGGGGTGCTGAAACCCAAAAGGGGGGGGGTAACCCGGGGGGGTCTGTTTCCCCGGGGGGGGGCGCGAAAAAAAGGAAAACTGGTTTTTGGGGCGCGTTTAAACCCCTGGGGGCTGGAAACCTGGGGAATGCGGGTTTTTAACCGGGGGGGGGGCGATTAACCCCGGGGGGGGTTTTTGGGTGGTTTACCCCGGGGGGGGGGCGAAACCCTGTGGGTTTTTTATACCACAGGGGGGGGGGCCCCCGGGGGGGTTGGATCTTGGGGGGCGCTGGGTTTTAAAGGGGGGTGCGAAACCTTGTGGCGCTGTTTTCTTTCCAAGGGGGGGCGCGGGCAAAAGGGGGGACTGCTGTTTAACCCCGGGGGGCCGGGCCCCCAAACTGCTTGTATACTACCCAAAGGGGGGGTTTTTGTTTTATAACAGGGGGGGGGATTTTAAAAGGGGAGGGGGCGCCCAAATGGGGGGCTGCTGTTCAACCAAAGGGGGGGAACTTTTCGGGGGGGGGGGGGGGTTTTCCCCCCCCCCAAAACCCCCCCCCGGAACACATTATAGGGTTTTCCCGGGGGGGGGAAAAAAAGGGGGGTGGCCCCGGGGGCTTTCCCCAGTTTTTTAATCAGCCAAAAAAGTCCTTTGTTTTTATACCAAAAAAATTTTAAAAGCAAAAAAGTTTTTTTAAAAAAAAAAATTTTATAAAACCCAAAGGTTTAAAAAGGGGGTTTGGCTTTTGTTTCCCTTTGAAAAATGGCGTGAAAAAAAAAAAGTTTGAGTTTTTTTTTTTTTTACATAAGGGGAGACCCGAAATGGGGTTTTGGGAGCCCCCCGACCCACACTGGCTCGTTTTAAACCTCCCCCCGCTTATAAAACCCCACGCAGGGGGAACCTCGTTTTCCTTTGCTGAGGGGGGGCAAAAAACCCCGAAATCGGGAAACCGGAGACGGTTAAAAAACCCGGGAAAAAAAAAATGTCCCAAAGGGCTCCGGAAAAAACCCCGGAAAACGGGGGGGTCTGGTTTTTCCATTGGATTTTGAAAAAAAAAGGTAATAAAAAAATTTTTTTTTGATCACAAAGGGAGACCCCAAAAAGGGGAGCCCGAACCCCACCGGGAAAAAACTCCCTGTTTAAAACCCGGGGGCCCCTTTTAATCAAGCGCTGGAACCCCTGAAAATTTTCATCCCCGGCAGGGCTGCCCCTTTGGGGAGGGGAAATGTGCGGGGCCCCCCCCAAAAACCCCGGGGGGAACCGTGTTCAAAGGGCCCCGGGGCCCCAAGGGGGGTCGGGCCCTTCAAGCCCCGGAAAAAGGAAGTATATACCCCCCAATGGGGTTTTTTTTGACCACCCCAAGGGATTTTGGGGGGATTAACAGGGAAAAAGCAAAGGTTTGAAGGAAAGGCTCCTGGGCAATTTAAACACAGCCCCCAGAAAAGAGTGTGGGGGGCCCCTAACTTGAAAAAGGGGACCCAAAATGGGAAACCTTTTTTCGTGGAAAAAGGAAAACCATTTGGAGTTCTCCCGGTTAAACCCCTTTTCCGGGGAAACCCGGAAGGGGGATTTGCCGAAGGCACCAACGAAACACGTTAGGGACGAATTCACCGAAAACTTTCGGGACAGCAAAGGGGGACCCCCAAGGGACAACGGGGTTTTGCGGGTCCCAGGACCGTTAAAATAAAGGGTCACACCTTTTTCGGGGAAAAGGGGGAACCCCCAGAAATTTGGGGCTCAAGGAAACCAAAAGGCGGGAAAAGCCTAAACGTAACCGCCCCTTAAAAGGGTGGGAAACCCCCCTAAACCCCGGAGGCCAATGGAAGCAAAGGGCCCAAAGGGAAAATGCCCCCAAGGCCAAGGGGGAAAAAAATTTTCCACGTCGTGGAAACCTCCCGGAACGCGTTCCAGCCCAAAGGCAACCCTTAGGGGAAAAACCCCGGATGAAAAGAGCCCAAAGGCCTTGATTCTGACCCCTGGAATGATGAAGGGGCCCCCTTCCGGGGACGCCGTTTGGAAGAACCCCCCGGGGGGCTCGGGGGCAGTTTCCACAAAAAGGTTTCCGGACCTGGGAGTCCGGTCAACCCGAAAAACCCCGGGCCCCCCCATTTTAAAAACTTGGGTCAGTGAAGGGGGGGAAACACTTCGGAAGGGGGCCCCGGTCGGGGTCCCCCCCGGGCTGAGGGTCCCACGGGTCTCCGCCAGTGGCTTTCTGAACACCCCAGGCCTTTATCCACCCGGGAGCCCCCCCCGAAGGCCCCGGAGAAGGGCCTCAGGCCCCCTCGGCGTTTTCCCCCCCGGGCCCAGGAATGGTCCCAGGGTTTTGCCCCCGGGGGGAACCCAGGACAACTTTTCTAAAATGAAGCTGGAGGCGGGGGTTACCCTGGGCCCCCCGATATTTTTAGGGAGCGGATTTCAATAAAACCGGGTGGGAAAGCCCCCGGAATTTTGAAAGCCAGACGCAATAGACCGCCGATTCCAGCGTGAAATTCCGCGATCGCTAGCCGATCCTTGAAAAAATGTGGTGAAAAACCTGACCCCAGCCCTTTAGAGGGGGTCGGGGGAAACCCAAAACCCCTTTAGGTTTTTTAAGGGAAAGGGGCCCTGGCAAGTGGCTTGAAGACCCCGTGGGGAAACCCCCGGTTCGAAAGGACCCCGGATTTGGGGGCCCTTCTTTCCCACTGGGGAAATTTTCCCCGGAAGGGGAAAAAGGGGCAAAATTTTTGGAAAACACCAAACCCCTTTTTTCGAAGGCCCCCCCCCGTCACAAACCCAGGAGAGTGTGGGCCCAAGGGGTCTTCCCCCCCCCTTGTGGACTGTTTTTCCGCGGCCCCGGCACGGCGGTCCCTTTAAACCCCGCCCCGTTGCCCCGGGCTGGGGCGGAAAACCGGGTTTTTTCGGTAGAAAGGGCCCCAAACTGCCAGGGGGACGCAGGTCACCCCCGGCTTTCCCCAAAAAGTTATGGGTGACCGGGCTGAAAAAATTTTGGTTCCCCGCATTTAAAGGGAGCCCCTCTCGAGGACCTTTTTTGGGCCCCCGCGGTCGAAACCCAAAGGGCGCCCGATGGGGTGTTGTCCCCACACGGGGTCGAACCCCCGCTGGTGAGCCGTGAATGGGGGTAAGGAACCTCAATTTTTAGGCCCTAAAAAGCTCCCTGGACACACCCATACGGGGAGGACCTGGGAACTTGAACCACACGTGGGGGTTGCCTTTTAGGCAAAGGGCCCCAAAGAGCCGTCCTTTTTGGGCATGAGGTTAGTAAAAAACCGGAACCCCCGGGAAGGGGAACCCTTTTCCCCCTTGCGGGACCCCCCTCCAAAAACCCCCTAAAAGTGGTTTTTTTGGGGTGGGGAGTGGAACGTTGCGGGGGGGACCAGTTATCCTGAACCGGCCCCAGTTTCGTTTGGACCATGATTTTGAATGAGAACCACCCCCTGTCGGACGGGTGGCCCCCCCCCGTCGGCAGGGGGGGATGGCTGCAAACGGGTTTGGGGGGGACGCCCCCCGTCCTTTTTTGGGACCCCCTTTGGGGGGCCCCTATTTTGGGGCCCCCCTTTTCCGGCACCCGGGGGAGCGGATTTGGAGGGTAAAGGAAGGGAACCGTTTGGGTTTCCTTTTCCTTTTTACGTGGTTAGGCTTTATTTTGGAATTTTGACTCCGAAACCCATCACACCAGTCTGCCAAAAACCCGACCCAAAAAGGGGGCTTTGAAAAAATTTTGAGGGCAGAGCCCTTTTCGGGGGCCAAAAATGGATGTATAACCGAACCCCCGGCGATGGGCCCAACGTTCCCGGGAATCCCTCCCCCCACGGTAAACCGGACCTTTTTGGAGAGGGGAACCATAACGGTGGTGTTGCCGCGGGCCGAGTGGCAAAAGTAGGGGGAAATGGACCCAACCTCTGGGAAAAATTTGGGGTTTTGGCCCGATCGTCGCGCCCCCCAAGGGGGCCAAGGAGAGAAAAAGGAAAGGGGGAGCTTGGGCTGGAAATCCCTTTGGGGGGCTGGCCATTGAGCCCCTCTGGGGAAAAAGGAAAAGATGTTTTTATTTGCGGAAAAAAGGCCAATGTTGGGTCTTGAACCCCCCAAAATTGGGGGGCAAAAAGGGCCCCCGGTCAGCTCCGGGGAACCTTAATTACCCTTGGGTGGGAACCCCCTTTACGGGGGGAGAATGCAATTTTAGGAGGTCCAAACCCACCCCCCTTTGGGGTTTACACAAAACCCCTATTCCCCTCTTGCACCTAGGGACGTTCCCCAAAAGGGGGGTCTGGGTACCCCTTTCCGGGGGCCCCTTTGGGGGGCGGGGAAAAGGGTTTAAAACCCGGGTCTTTAAACAAAAGGGTTTGCCCTGCAGGTTCCCGGGGTTGCAAAATGGAGGCTTTTTAAAAAACCCCAGTTTATTAACTTATTTGTTTTCCCTGGCCCGGGTCCCTTAATAGGGTACGACGGATGAGGTGGGGATCTGGGCATGGGGATCCCCTTTTGGGGACCCCCCAACCGCCCCTGGAGGGAAAGGAGTGGTTAGTGGGGCCTTAGCAGATTTTTCCTTTGGGGTACCCCCCCCAAAATAAAAAAAAAAAGAAACCACACGGGCCTCGACCTTAAACTTGGGAGGGTTTTTGGTGGGCCCCCGAGGGGGTGCGGTCTCCGGGTGCAGGGTACCAATCTCCCCGTTGGGGTGGGGGAAAAGGCCCCGATAAACATCCCCTCCAAAAAAACGGGAGCCCCCCCAAGAGGTGGTCTCCCCTGGGCCCTCCCCCTTAGGGCCGTGTAAATTTCCGGGGGACGGGAGGTACTGGTCAACTTCTCAGGGTTAGCAAAACTGAGCCCCCCGGCACCCCTTAAAAGGGGGCCCCGCCGGGGAACCCCGCACGGGCACACCGAGTGCGGGAAGGGTTCGCCCGGGGCTGGGTTTGAATAATCCCGGGCCTCCCCCCACCCCCAGATTTCAGGGGGGTGTGGGTCGGTCTTAGCACCCTTGGGGGGGCCCCGGCCCGGGGGTTAGCACAGCCCGGGTTTTAACACCGGGGGCCCCCGGGCGGGTCAATCCCGGTTTTGGGGAATTTTGGGGGCCCCGGGGGGGGGACGTCCCGGACGTCCCCTTTTTAAAGCCCCCCAAAGGGAAAGGGTGGGGGGATTTGGGGCGTAAAGGGAGGCCGGTGCCGGACCCCCGGGGACCCAAAAGGATGTTCCCCCGGGTCAAACTCGGAGGCCCCCGGGGTACCCGGGCCAAAACCCACCGAAATGTGAAATCTTAGTGAGCAAAAGGGGGGGGGGTGTGGGGGGGGGCCCAGACACAGAAAAGGGAAATCCCCGGAGGGGTTTTGGGGGGGGGGGACAAATTGATACCAGGGGGCCCCGGAGGGCAGGTAAAACCCCCTTTTCGGGTTTTCCTTTGTAAGAAAAAATTTTTTTTTTTTTTCTTTTTTTGGGTTGGGAAAGTGGGAAAACAAAAATTTAAAAGGAAATCAAAATCTTAATTGCTAAAAAACATTTTAAAAACCCCCGGGGAAAAAAGAAAAAAAAGGAAAACTTGGGCCCCACCCTGGGCGAAAAAGCGCCGAATAAAGGGGCGCCGGGTTCGGGTTTGGGCCCCCGTTTACCCCCCTGAAGTTTTAAAAACCTTTTTTAAAAAAAAATCAGTTTCGCCAGGGAAAATTTCTTGTATTTTGATCGCTGTTGCTGGTTTCACCCCGCCTGTCCCTTTTGGCCCCTCAGTTTTGTACCCCCCTTTTAGGTTTTTAGGGGGAGGGGGGGTCAACAACCTTTGTCTTTTAAATGTGCTCCGGGTTTTTCTTACCTTTTAAAGTCTTTTTAACATTAGGGGGGAAAACATTTTTTTCCCTAATGGAGGGTTTCATGACCGGTTTTGGGGGGGGGGGGGGGGGCATTTTTTTTAAGGAAAACTTTTTTGGGATTTTTTTAATAAAAAATAAAAAAAAACCCCGCAACAAAAATGGTACCTGAATGCACCGCGGATAAAAATTTTTTTTAATTTCTCTTGGCCCCGTATTAAAAATAAAACATTTTTGTTAAAAGTTGGCGCTTCTTTTTTGGGATGGCCCGGTCAAAACGCAAATCAGTCCCCGGCCCCTTGTTTTGTTCAGTTTTTTTTGATTTAAAAGGAATCGACCTCGACACCTTTTCTTATAGTAAATGCCCCAAACCCTTTACTCTCCCACTTTGTTTTTTTAAGGGCCTAAAAAGGAAAATCTAATTCGCGTTTACCCGGGGGGGGGGGCTGTCCCGGTTTTTTTTCCCCGTTTTTCAGCACAAACCCCCAAAAAATTTTTTTTCCCTTTTGGAATTCCCCCTTTTTCCCCTTTTATGGGTGAACTAAAAAGGTTTTTTTTTTAATCATTTGGCGGGAAAAAAAAGACCTTTAGTGCCCCTGGCTCTTCCGGGGGGACAAGGGCCAAAGCAGAATGCCAGGAGGGTCAAAAAAAATTGAGAAAGGGGGCTGGGGTGATCACAAGGGGGGGAATGGAGCTGGGCACCCTTCCCGGGCCCTCTGTTGATGCGTAAATTTGCTTTTTTAAATTTTAAGGCAATTTTCGGAGAAGTAGGAGACTGAAAGGTTAGGGCGATTTCGGGGGGGGTAGGGGCACCAAGCTCATATCAAAGGGGGGCCCTGGGGGTTTGGCCCTTTCCCCTTTTCCTTGAAACGGTTTCGGTTAGGGAGAAAGGGGTTTTTTCAGGGGGGGGGGCCGGCCTTCCCATGTGCTTAAGGTTTTGGGACAGTACCCTTTATTGAGGGGGGGGAGGGGGGAGTTTAAAAAGGGGTAATAACCTGGGGTTTTGGGGAGAGCGGGGGGGAAAGGGGGTTTTAGACTTTTCCCCGACTTTGCTATTCAAAATGTATTTAAAAAAAACTTAAAACCCCTTTTTGCAGCGATTTAGACACAGGAATAAGCACAGTTGGCCCCAAAAAAGAAAGGGGGCGTTTAAACCAATTTTTAAGAGGAGAGGTTTTGGGCCAAATGGCGGGGTTTATAATCCTTGTAGGGAGAATTTTTTGGGAACAAAAGGGCCCCCTTTAAGGGAAAAATTTTTTTTTAAAAAATTGGGGGCAAGGAAAGAGCCCTTTTTAAAAATTTGCAAAATAAGAGACTCTAAAAAATAAAATCTTTAAAAAATCTTGATAGCCCCAAAACCCCCAAAAGAGAAAGGGGGGGGAAAAAAAATAACGGTTTTTCCCATTGGGACTGAAATATAAAAACTTAAATTTTATTTTGATGGAAATACAAGCATCAAGTTTAAACTTTCCCCCTAGGATTTATTTGAACTGTTGTCCCAAAAATAAAAAGATTCTCCCGTCTTAAAAAAAAAGGGGCCTGGGGCATATATAAATTTCGGGGGAGTTATTAAAAAAATCCATGTTTTAAATTTCCAAAAAAGGAATTAAAACTTTATTTTTGGGGTTTTTGAGACTCAACTTTACTAAAGGGAAATTATAAAAAATGAATCCCGGATATTCCCGGACAATGTTGAAGGGCCCTACAAAAAGAGTTTTGAAAAAAAAAAGTTGTTTCATTCTTTTAGAATTTTTCAACTTTCATTTTCGTTTTTGATGACAAAGATTTTTTTTTTTTAAATTTATTTTTCTTTTGGCAAATTGGGGCCCCCCATTTTTTCCCCAAGGTTTTTTAGGGCCACTCCCTGGGGAGTGGCGGGAAATTTTTGGTACGCTGGGGGTGGATGCGCGACTAAAAACCCCCCTTTTTTAAATAGGGGAAACGAGCTTTTTGGTGGGTTTGACACACCTTGAAAAAGGAGAATTGTGGGTTTTAAAAATGCCCCCTTTGGGAGGCCCTGACAATTCTCTAGCAGGGGGAGCAGGTTGCCCTTAAACCCCTTGGGGGCCCTGTGCCCCTTTTGGGGGCCGGGGCCTGGGGGGGCGGGCCCAAAAAAAATTTTTTTGGTTTTCCCCAATTCCCGGCCGGATGGGTTTTCCCTTTCGTATTCCAAAAGGGAAGTTAAAGAACCGTGGGCGTATTGGTGAAATGTTTTCTGGACTGATGGTCTATGAATTTGGGGGACTTAAACCTCGGGAAAAAGAGGCTGTGGCGGGGACTAATGTTGGAATTACATTTTTAATGTTTTCGGCCGACGGCGACTGCCTTGTGTAGGGGTAGCTCCGCCCCCCATTGCCGCAACCCCTTCCCCAAGTTCCCCAGTAAAATTGGGGGCTGGGCAAACCCCGGGTCCCGGGGAGGGTTTTGACCCTCTCCCTTTTTTTTGGGGATGAGGCCCAGAGGAAAAATTAAAGGGAATTACAAAATTGGGGTTTTTTGGTTTACATGATATTGGTGAGGCCTGAGAATTTTTTGGAACTTAAATGGAAAAAATTGGAGGGACTGCCAACAAGTGGTAAAAAATTTTAAGTTTAAAAAGGGGTTATCAGCTCCAGAAGAAAAACTTTTTTGTTTTTGGGGGTTTGGTTTTACACCAGGACCTTCTTTTGGGGTTTCGGGAATTGAAGGGGCGGGCCCCCCAAAAAGGGGGAGGGGTTAAAATTTGGAATTCCCCAAAGGTGATGGGAAATTTTTAATTATTTACCTTTTAAGGGTTGGGGAAAAAAGGTGGGGGGGCCATTTTTAAAATTTTGGGGCATTTGAAAACAGAGGGAACCCCTTACCCGGGGGAATCCAAATTGGAAAATTTTTTGAGAAAAGGATTTTTTTTTTTTTTTTGGATTTTTTTATTTTTTGTTTGGGTGTTGTGTTAACCAAAATTTTTTTTTTTAAATTTTGTTTTTGAAGGCCCAAAAAATTTTGAAACCCCGGATAAAATTTCATTGCCCTTTTTTTTTTTCAGTTAGCTAAAATTTTAAAAGAGGGGATTTCGTTTTTAAAAAAAATTATTTTTTTTTCCAAAGGGAAAACCAGGGACAAATTTTTTTTCCATCCAAAAATCTAAAATTTCTGTAGAAAAGGTTTTTTAACCCGTTTTTTTTAAATTTTGGGTTTGGGTGTATCCCTAATAAATTTTCATAAAAGTTTTTAAGATTATTTGTTTTAAATCTTTTTTATATTTCCATTTTCTAACCCCCTTACCCCCCATTTTTACCTAAAAAACACATTTTTTAAAATTCTCCCGTTCTTTTAGGTTTTTATTTTTTACCTTAAAGGCTACATTTAAAATTTTTTTACTTTTTCTTAGTTATAAAATTTGGTGATATTTTGCATTATTTGTAAAAAAATTTTTAAAATTTTTGAAAAATTTTTCAAAATTTTAAAATTGAATTTTTTTTTGCTAAAAAGGGTATGTACCAAAAAAAATTTTAAAAAAAATTTCCCCCATGCTTTTTTTGACTTTTGGGGAAAAAAAAAAATTTTTGTCATTAAAGGGTTTTGTTATAGAATTTTTCTTTTCGCAAAAATTTTCAAACTTTTTTTTTTGGAAAAATAAATTTGGGGTTTAGGGGTTTAATAAAAAAAACCCCCAAAAGTGAAATTAAAAAAATTAATTCAAAATTAATTAGAAATTATTTAACCCCGGGGTTGGGAAAAAAAATTTTAGAAAAAAAAGTACTTTTTCATTTTTACGGGTGAATTTGTGAAGCACCAGGGGGTTCAAAATGCTCAACACGCATCTAGATAAATTCCTTGCGGGGTCTAGTTTGCAAAATGGGGTCACTTATGGGGGAGCTCCAATGTGTAGGCACACAGGGGCTCTCCAAACGCGACATGGTGTCCGCTAACTATTGGAATCATTAGCGGACACCATGTCGTGTATGGAGAGCCCCTGTGTGCCTAAACATTGGAGCTCCCCCACAAGTGACCCCATTTTGGAAACTAGACCCCCCAAGGAATGCATCTAGATGCATAGTGAGCACTTTGAACCCCCAGGTGCTTTACAAATTGATCCGTAAGAAGGAAAAAGTACATTTGTTTTCACACAAATTTTCTTTTTTTCATTTTTACGGATCAATTTGTGAAGCACCTGGGGGTTCAAAGTGCTCACTATGCATCTAGACATGTTCCTTGGGGGGGTCTAGTTTCCAAAATGGGGTCACTTGTAGGGAAACTCCAATGTTTAGGCACACAGGGGCTCTCCATACGCGACATGGTGTCCGCTAACTATTGGAATCGTTAGCGGACACCATCTAGTGTATGGAGAGCCCCTGTGTGCCTAAACATTGGAGCTCCCCCCAAGTGACCCCATTTTGGAAACTAGACCCCCCCAAGGAATGCATCTAGTGCATAGTGAGCACTTTGAACCCCCAGGTGCTTCACAAATTGATCCATAATAAGGAAAATGTACATTTGTTTTCACACAAATTTTCTTTTTTCATTTTTACGGATCAATTTGTGAAGCACTTGGGGGTTCAAAGTGTTCACTATGCATCTAAATACAGCGAAGACCCATTTTTATTTTTTTTCTAGGACTAATTCTAGAAAAAAAATGGCGTAGGGCTCCGCCATATTTTTGGTCCAGCCAGGTACAACTTGGCAGCTACGGACTGCCAGCAACCCCCAGATGCCTCATTGTACCTGGCTGGCAACCAAAAATACAGCAAAGCCCATTTTTATTTTTTTTCCAGGACTAATTCTAGAAAAAAAATGGCGTGGGGTTCCGCCATATTTTTGGTCCAGCCAGGTACAACTTGGCAGCTACGGATTGCCATCAACCCCCAGCTGCCTCGTTGTACCTGGCTGGCCACCAAAAATACAGCAAAGCCCTTTTTTTTTCCTCTAGAACTAATTCTAGAAAAAAAATGACATGGGGCTCCGCCATATTTTTGGTCCAGCCAGGTACAACTAGGCAGCTGGGGGCTGGAATCCACAGCATGGAGAGGCCCAATCGTTCTGGACAGTCATGGAGCTGGAGGGGGCTGAGGAGGGGTGGGCACTTGCCGATCCACCCCTCCAGATCTGATTGGAGAGCTCCAATCAGATCTGAAGGGGTGAATCCCTATGATTCCCTCCGATCTGCAGTTTCACTTTTAAACTGCCGATCGGAGGGGTCCTGTGCATGGGGGGGTTAATCCACCCCCTGTGGGGTCAACTACAGGCTGTCACAGAGCAGCAGCATCTGTGACACCTGAGCGACCCCACTCACAGGAGCTGCAGCAGCTCAAATCTGCCAGGACGTTTTACAACGTTCTGTGTCGGGAACGGGCAGAAACACAGGACGTTGTACAACGTCCTATGTCGGGAAGGGGTTAATATATCAGATGATCTAGGGAGATTCCTTCGTTCACAGAATAATTTGTGGCAATTGTAGAAAGTAGCGGCACACGGATTAGATCCAAATTTTCCGGCTTTTATTGGTGCATCAAATTACAGATGGTGCAGGGAGGGGGTTTTTTGCTGAAGGTGCAACGGACCGTTTCGAGGAATAATTTGTGTTTGTTTACCATCGCCTATGTTTTTAGAATGTCTCTAAATAAAACACTTTTTTAATTGCATGGTATTCTTTTCTTTGGATTGTATAAATATGCATTTACACCTTGTAACCTCTTTGTATCCGTTAAGCCCCGGTCACACATAACGAGATCATTAGCAAGATCAGGCCCCTGCTGTGAGATCGCTGATCGTTACAAAGTGCTCTGGGTCATTTTTTGATCGCTGGCCTCCGGCTGGTCAGCATGCATCGCTGCGTGTGACAGTGAGAGACCAGCGATCAGCAATCTCACAGGCTGGTAACCATGGTAAACACCGGGTATCTAGGCAGCGCGCGCTGCCTAGATACCCGGTGTTTATCATGGTTACCAGCTCTAAGCAGGGAGGACACTGGCAACTATGAAAACACCGGGTATCCAGGCAGCGCACGCTGCCTAGATACCCGGTGTTTATCATAGTTACCAGTGTCCTCCCTGCTTACAGGCTGCGCTAAGCAGGGAGGACGCTGGTAACTATGATAACCAGCGGGTATCTAGGCAGCGCGCACTGCTTGGATATCTGGTGTTTATCATAGTTACCAGCGTCCTCCCTGCTTACAGGCAGCGCTAAGCAGGGAGGACGCTGGTAACTATGATAAACACCGGGTATCCAGGCAGCTCATGCTGCCTAGATACCCGCTGTTTATCATAGTTAACAGCAATGTGGAGGTGGCTCCCTGGTCCCTGGGGAGATCTGCCTGTTTGACAGCTCCCCAGCGACCAGGTAACGACGCACCAACGATCCCTACAGGATCGTTATTGTTGTCGGGATAGCTGGTGTGTCGTTGTGTGTGACGGGAGCCTTACTGTTGTTTGATTTAATCTGTATTTATGTGGATTTGCTAATAAGCAGTGTTGTCCCTTTTGTATTACCAACTATTGTCCTCATATTCTTAAAATGTTGCTCATATAGTTGTGCATATGATTTATTATAATGAATACTTTAAGCTGGAATATTTTTTTTGCTTCATTCTACCTCCAAACATTGGAAACATTTAAACATCTACATCCCCATCAAGGTATAAATGTCCCCAGTCCAGGTATATATGATCCTCATCCTGTTATATATGTCCCCATTCTGGTATATATGGTCCCCATTAAGGTAAATGTCCCTTGTCCAGGTATATATGGTCCTAATCCTTGTACATATTTTGATCTGTGCATTCTCTGCCTCCGTGGCCATTTTCTGGAAGTCCTGGGCGTTAGCAGCAGAGTTGCAGCTGGCCAATGCCTGCAGGAACCCAGAAAACGGTAGGCGCCAGTGCACATCATCTCGGCACGCCTGCAGCTCCAGTTCCACAGCCTTGTCCCACTGCCCATATTCTCTATGGACCTCGCCACCTGCACCTTTGCTCCACCACCGCAACCCACCTCGGTAAGCCACGGTGGGTTCAGAAAGGGGGGCTATGTACAAGAATGGGGGACATATCTACTACGATGGGGACATACTGTATATACCAGGTTGGGGGATCAAATAAACTGATTGGAAGACGGACACTGGCATAAACAGTGGTTGTAGAAGCGGTCTATTAGGAGCGCTAGAGTTCCACCTGATGAAGACAGTTTACTCTGTTGAAACGTGTGGCCATTGGAGGATCAATAAAGGTCTGTTGAAACAAAATTTATACTTCTACAAAATTTATACTTCTCCTTGTACTCCCTAGCGCTCCCAATAGATCGCTTCTACAACGACTGTATCTGATTTACTTCCATCTGAGGAATAGCGTCAGGATCCGCTCTGGGATACAAAGATACCGTAGGACCTGGCGTAACCCGGCAACCGAGGAGACACTTGAGGACCTTGTGTGACGTGTTTCCAGTTTGGCTCCGGTCACGTGACACGAATCGGAAGTTCGGGGAGAAGCCGGTAACGCTGCAGCTGGAGCTCAGAGTGCATCCACCTAAGCTGCACAGCTTCTTCCACAAAGACCTGGTGGCCTGCTCCCTCCATCCACGCCAAAATTGAGATTGTGCAGAGGTGCACAACCTCAGTAGGTGAGTGCACCACTTTTTATACATATCCAACTGCCCGCAGATGGGTTTACACATTGCGTCCCTCCTTTCTTTTTGGACATTGGTATAAGACAGACCCCATTTAACATTAAACATTTTTTTTTATATTTTCCTTCACCAAATTTCGGGTGCGTCTTACAATCCAATGCGTCTTCTAAAGTGAAAAATACCGTATTTTACCCTATTAACCTAATAATATATTTTTTATTATTATTTTTAATTCAGGGTGTTGAACAAAATGATTGCATAAAAATGTGAGGAACTAAAGGATTTTTAAACTCAATCCCTTCATATCAGCAGGTCAAAAGAAATTTGACAAACTAAATAATAATAAATAAAATATACATTTTTAATACTCGGTTGAAAACCCTTTGTTAGCAATGACTGCCTGAAGTGTTTAACTCATGGACATCCCCAGATGCCGTCTTTCCTCCTTTTGAATGCTCTTCCAGGCCTTTACTGCAGCCGTTTTCAGTTGCTATTTGTTTGTGGGCCTTTCTTGTCTGAAGTTTAGTCTTTAACAAGTGAAAAGCGGCTCTATTAGGGTGTGGCCTAGCACTCCATGTGAGCAGACTTCTTTCAGGACTCTTCTGCTGTAATCCTGATTTTATCCGGTTAAAAGTGCCTCCAGAGTACCAGTACCAGCCTATACCAGTGGCAGAAGATCGCAGGAACCTGCCCTCATGTGCGGTGTACCTGAGGACTGGGGGAATGGTGAGAAAAAGACAGAGGGAAGTGGGAGCAGAGAGCCAGGTTCATGATGGCGACAACAGCATGAAGGCTGCAGAGAAGTCTGGTGCAGCTAATGCCGCATACACAAAGCAGCTGGAAATTTGAAAGATTTGCATGGGTGTACAGAGCAGCACAGGAGATGGCCAAAGGGGGTAAGGAGGAGACTGGGGAGAAACTGGATGGAGAAGATCTGGAAGACTATGCAGCACACGAGAGGTCAGAGGGAGAGGAGAGATGGCAGGAGCAGGACAGCATGGTGCAGGAGACTTCTGAGGAGCCCACAATAAGAGACATACATGATATGGTTAAATTTTGCTAAACTGTACTAACTACCCTTACAAAGAGTGGATGGTATAAAGGAGCAGATGGTTAATATGAAGGCAGCCATGAACAAGGCTGATATAAGAGTGGGGGGGGGGTGGAAGAAAGAGTGAGCACACTGAGGACCAAGTTTCTAAGCTGCACAAGTCCCACGCTCAATGCCTGCAGCAGTGTGCCACTCTCGTTTGTCATGAATGTGTGAAACTTGCTCATTATTTTAAGATGCTTGAAGAGTCAGCCAAAACTAGCTCCCTCATCTCTCCGCCCTTTTGGTTCGTGAGTAAGTTACATAGATCCTCGCTTGCTTTCCCCAGCGACCTCCAGTCAGAATTATTTACGACCCCCCCATAAAATCCTGAAGCTGAGAGGAACAGAGCTCATACAAGTCTGAACCAGATCTGTCTCTCCAGTACTCCTTTGTTTAAACCTACAATTTGTGAATGTCAGATTTAAGAAGACTCGTTCATGCCACATACACATAATTCATATTTTTTGATTATTCACCGTCTTGCGCATTTAATGATATGTCTTGTATATCTATGAAACACTCAGGAACTTGGGAAATGACTTCTGGCTTTCTGAACATCATAAGTAGGTCATATTTGGTATCAATATTCTCAGAATTAAATGACATTAAATCTGAGGTGTACATCAGAGTCCACCCCATCCCCAGATATGAAGATTTATTAAGCATGGTGAAAGAGGAGGTCTCAGAGGACCATCCCAGCTGGGGAGTAGTCACTCTACAGGGGGGGGGGGGCACAGGTTCTCTCTCTTTAATAAAACCAGAGCAGCTATTTTTGGGCTGATTCCATCCAGGGGCACGGACATAGCAAGACACTACCAGCTGTGTGGTAGAATCATACTTTTCTGGGGAGCTGCCCCCCCCCCCACGGATCTACGTTTATCCATGCGTGGCTAGGTCTGGCAAATTCTCTTTTATTCCTTTTATTTTTATAACTGTTTATGCATACATGTAAATTGTCTCTTATGTAATATCTTGTAAATCTTTTATATAATCACTACCCATCTTTGGGAGTAAAATATTATAATTTACTAGTCTCGATCTCCTTGTTCTATGAACGAGCTCACAACCTCACTGTTCGTTTTACGCTATCATACAGGTTACCGATCCACCTTAAAGAGATCGGTGGTGGCAGCATAACGTTTTTGTATTTATGTGATATTGTGGGCCTGAGGGTGACTGGATCGAGGTATATATACATTCCTAGCAGGAATTGGTGATATATATACATCCTGTCACATCACGTGCCGCAGTGGACAACATAGATTAGTGCAGCTGGGCTCCTTTCGTATCCTCTGGCAATACTGGATTTGGTCAGCAGGCTAAGGGGGCGCCAGAGAGCTGCAGGTCCTGACCAAGTCTTCGTGACATCGTTGATAAAAATTCTGATCCAGAAAACCAATCAAGGCGGAACAATGTACGGTTGGTGGGCATCCCTGAAAAGACAGAAGGGACTGATTCTACAGCATTTGTTGAGGACTGGCTCCGCAATAAAATTGGCGCTAACAATCTGACCAAACTGTTTGCAGTGGAGAGAGCGCACTGCATCCCCATGAGACCCCTCCCTCCGGGTACCTTCCCCCGTACCATCCAGCCCAGAATCCTTAACAATAGGGATAGAGACATTATCCTGTGGAAGACAAGAAAGGCTAAGGATATGAGTATCAACAGCCAAAAAGTATCCATATACCCCGACTACTTAGCTGAGGTTCAGAGGCAACGAATGGGTTATGGTGGGGTAAAGAAAAGGTTGATAGATATGGAACTGGAATAGTCTACTTTGTATCCTGCTAAGCTCAGGGTTGTGGCCCTGGGATCTGTTCATTTTTTTCCAACTCCGGAGAAGGCCACCAACTGGTTGTACTTGAACAAGAAAAAAATCAGAGCTGGTAAAGGAGGGGTGAAGTGAGAAGACACGCTTATAGACTTGGTGTGAAGTATACTTGTGAAGGAAAGATGGATGGTGCTGTTATATAGAGACTTTTTGTTCCTGGGTTCTACTGTAGTTATCATGGATAATAGAGGGACTGTAGATGATAGCACATATAAGCAGAGGAGAAATGAAGTGATTGAAAGTAATTCACGGTTCAGAATTCCCACACACTGCACTGATGAGGGGCAATCACCCCGAAATGCAGCGCCTGCAGTTTGGGGTTCTGATCTGGCACAAATCCTAAGTCATATTAAAAGGCTTGTTAAAGAGTCAATTATGACTTTTAGGATTGCTACCTTTATTAGGTGGCATTAAAGTACTGTTACACGATGCAATATTGATTGCAATATCGCCTCAAAGTCACGTGGTGTGGTCAATTGCAATTGATATTGTTAGTGCGTCGTGTAACAAGGCGATGCGACTGCAATTTATCGCCGGAGCGACATCGCCTGATTTATTTGTACTCACTTAAATCAGGCGATATTGCATAAGCGATGTGGTAGGATCGCTCAATGTGACACATAAATTGCGATGTTGCAAACAATTTCCCCTATTCAATACATTGATAAATATCGCTCGCTGGATTGCTCATACCCAGCGAACGAAAGTTGCTTTCACCATTCTACTTGCGTTGCCTGCGATATCTCCCCGTGTGACATCTCCAAGTCAATCTTGGAAAAGTGCCAAAAACGTGCTCACTCCTGTGAAATTGCAGGCAATATTGAATTGATATTGCATTGTGTAACGGCACCTTTAGAGTTTGTCTACTTCCTCACTGAAGTGGTAATTTGCATACAGAGATAACATTTGTGAGTTTGCTAGGTATAGAGTTACCCACTTTCTGGTTTAGAGGGAAGAAACACATTGGGAGTCTTTGGTAATGAATGGTTTGTTATGTTCAACAACAGTGGGAAGGCAGGGAGACTTCAGGCTATGGGTTCGTTCTAGGGGTTCTTGGGAGAAGTATTATCCTCTACGGGATTGGGAATGGGATACGTATAGGACAATATGGTGGGTGATAACATTAAAATTCTTAATTGGAATGTAAGGTGATTGTCTGATAGAAAATAAAGAGCGGCAATTATAGACTATATTAGGAATGGGGATCGGATGTGATATGCCTTCAAGAGACACATTTGATTAAGGAGAAGGTGGAGGTGTTGAAGAGAAGATGGATCAGGAGGGCATATTACTCCATGTACTCCTCATACACCAGGGGGGGTCTCATTGTTGGTGGGAGCGAAAACACACTTTGAGGAAATGGAAAGCCAAATCAACAGTGAAGGCCAATACATTTTTATAATCTGCAAAATGTATGAACAACTGTTATGTATAGTGGCCATGTACATACCACCTCCGTACTCAGGGAAGAAGATCCAGGAGGTGATAGAGTTGTACAAAAGGGGTGCGGGACTACCGATATAAATTATTTGCAATTTTAATGTGATGGATGAGGAAAAGGAAAAGGAGTCTGGAAATTGACATCATTTGGGAGCTATGTGAAAGAGCTTGGAATGGTAGACCTGTAGAGGGCAAGGAATGAGGATGTTGTGTGTTACTTCTGCTACTCATGGATGTCTCTCGTGAATTGATTTGGTGCTAGGTAATGAATTGTTGACAGAATTGATTTGTGGAGTGGAATATCTTCCGAGAGTGATCTCGGACCACAAACCTCTGGAGATACTTATTAAAAAGACAGCGGGAGGTCTAGTCAGGGGAGCGGGTGGAGGCTTCATCCACTATGGCTGGAGCATATTAATATGAAAGCAATAAAGGGGGAGTTAGACAAATATTGGCAGATTAATGAAGGTAGTGCTGACAGGCGAGTGGTGTGGAATGCCATCGGGCACTCCGCAGTGGCCACTGCTGAAGCTAAGTCTTCCTATTTGCATTTTATTCTAGATCAGTGATTGCTATAATTCCTTTTTCATTATACCTGTATTAGCTGTGCAGCTTGGCCACTCATTGCACATTTAGTGTTGCAGCAGATCATCTTATTCTTCAATAGTATGGGTTTTTTCTGCTTGCACCTACACTTTAAGGTTGATGCCAGTTATTCACACTATTAACTTATGTATTTTTTTTGACTGAGCTCCCTCTTCCCTTCCCCCTTCCCCCGCCCTGAAGCCAGCTGAGCTCTCTATCTTGTTGGAGTCCAACACATACTTTTCATGTTTCAATTATAAATGGAGGCATATAAACTCATTCACATTGCACAACTCTGTTAGTCATAGTGTTAGGACCCGATGAGACGGAAGCACCTTGGCGTTGGTCATTGGGCACTCCACAGTGGCCACTGCTGAAGCTAAGTCTTCCTATTTGCATTTTATTCTAGAGCAGTGATTGCCATAATTCATTTTTCATTATACCTGTATTAGCTGTGCAGCTTAGCCACTCATTGCACTCATCTATGTGCACATTTAGTGTTGCAACAGATCATCTTTTTCTTCAATAGTATGTCTTTTTTTCTGCTTGCACCTACACTTTAAAGCGAACCTGTCACCCCACCCCCCCGGACATCAAAAGCTAAAATAGCCACCTTCTGCAGCACTAAGGCTGCATTCAGAGAAGGTGGCTATAGCCTTTTGATGCCCTTTAAACTATGAAATATGCAGTTACATAAATGCTCACACTTCAGAAGACCAAAGACCGGGATGTGGGGTTTCACGCTCCTCTGACCCGCTCCTCTTGTCAATCATGGTGCTCGCCTGCTGCTGCCTCCCCTGACTGTGTAAAATGAACCCGCGCCTCCATTCTCCTGCACGGCGCCGCGCATGCGCTGTGCGCCCGGTGTCCAGGAAGTCGTCGGGCAGCGCGCACAGCGCATGCGTGGCTCCATACAGGAGAACGGAGACGCGCGTTCATTTTACACAGTCAGGGGAGGCAGCAGCAGGCGAGCACCATGATTGACAAGAGGGGCGGGTCAGAGGAGCGTGAAACCCCGCCTCCCGGTCTTTGGTCTTCTGAAGTGTGAGCATTTACCTAACTGCATATTTCATAGTATAAAGGGCATCAAAAGGCTGTAGCCACCTTCTCTGAATGCAGCCTTAGTGCTGCAGAAGGTGGCTATTTTAGCTTTTGATGCCCGGGAGGGGGGGGGGGGGTGACAGGTTCGCTTTAAGGTTGATGTCAGTCATTCACAGTATTAACTTATGGAATGCTATGAAGGCATATTTGAAGGGTCTTCTGTTTCGAGAAATTTCAAGATGGAAGTCTAAAATTAGACAGGGCAGTGATGGAGGCTTTAGAAAGGGCGAAAAGGGAACCGATAGTGAACCCATCAGTGAAGAGTCAGAATGGGCTCAAGAAAAGCTCTGGAGGGAGTCTACGAACTATATATAAAGAGAGTGGAGAGGAAAAGAGCTTTCCAGAAGACACAATTCTAAGATGAGGGTGAAAGGGTGGTGCATTTGCCATCAGTAGTGGTGGCAGAACAGAGGGAATCCTCATTTGTATACAAGATGAAGATGGAAGAGTGGACGGAGGTGGTGGATTCTGAGAATACTGGAAGAATTTAGACGGCTTTACGAGCAGCTATATTCTTCTGAGTCAGGAACCTCATCAGCGGATATGGAAGGATTTCTTGGAGCAATTGCACATCCTAGGAAGGCAGAGAGCGACAGGAGGAGACTGGAAGAGCCTTGGTGTGATCTATAAACAGTTGGTTGAGATAGTAGCACACAGACGTAACGGACGTCTTCGAGGAGGCTTTGGGGTGTGGTGCACTGCCGTTGTCCATGAGGGAGGCAGTAGTAGTGTGGTACTCCCTAAGGCAGGTAGAGATGCAAAGTTGGCAGAGTCCTACAGGCCCATTTCGTTGCTGAAGGCGGATGTAAAAATTCTGGCCAACCGATTGGCGAGTGTGGCGTAAGGTCTTGTCCACCCCAATCAATCTGTATATATGCTGAATAGGTCTACAGCAATAAACATACGTTGAATCTTCTTTAATCTGCAGCTGCCGTCAGATGAGGGGAGTCATAGGGTGGTAGTGTTGTCTGGATGCACATAAAGCATTCGACAACATCGAATGGAGCTATCTTTGGAAGGTGTTGGAGTGCTTGGGATTTGGACCAAGCTTCATATCATGGATACGGCTGTTGTACACATCCCCAACTGCTAGGATCAGAGTTAATGGGCAGACATCCAGTCAATTCACTATTCATAGGGGGACCAGACAGAGGTGTCTGCTGTCTCCGCTGCTTTTTGCTATGGCAGTGGGGCACTTGGCGCAGACAATTAGAGAGGAAGCCTTGGTCGGGGGTTTAAATATGGACCTAATGAGGAAAAAATAGCTTTACACGCAATGATGTGCTGCTTTTCCTGGAAGACCCTGATGAGTCCTTGGGGGTGTGATGAGTATCTTTGGGAGATTTGGGGCTATGTCGGGCCTGGAAATTAATTGGGAGAAATGCAACATTCTAGCTGTGGATGGTAGTGGTGAAGACCTTAGAATAGAGGGGGATGGTAATAGGTTGGCGGTTGTGTGGCAGTTCAAGTGCCTGGGCATTCAGGTATCGCTCCTGCTCTCAAGCTATATCCAGCTACTGGGTAAGCTCAGAAGCAAAGTGGGGGCATGGTGAAGATTACATCTATCAGTGGTAGGAAAGACAACCTGATTAAGACAGTGCTGATGTCCCAGGTGTTGTACATGCTGCACAATGCCCCATATGGTTACCTATGGGATGGTTATGTACAATCAATTCTATATTTATGGATCTTGTGGGGGGGGGGGGGGGGGAAACAACCGAGAATTAGATTGGAAATATTACAGAGGCCCAAAGATGAGGGGGGCTGGCACTCCTGAGCCTGATGGATCTGTTATCTAACAGCTGAGGGCCAACAGCTGAGGGAATGGAGAGAGACAGAGGGCACGGGTTTGGTCTGGCGAATATTTACTCGGGTACTGGGAAGCGACTCATTGGTTCAAGGACTGGAGGCAGGTAGTTTAAGGAAACTGGGACTGTCATGCCCCATCTGGCTCTGATACACAAGGTGTGGGAGGAGATTAAAAGGATTAGGGGAGTGGAGGCCCTGACTAATTATTCCCCTATATGGCAGAATGAAAAACTGCTGGATTTTGACAAAATGGGGGAGTTTAAAAACTGGATGAGGAAAGGAATTCAATACATAGACCAAATAAAGGACTCGCGAGGCTAGTGACTTTTAAGAAACTACAGGAGGAATATGAGTTATCTGAGGTCTGTAGATTCCAGTATAGACAACTCTGTCACACTTACATAGCGCAGAGTAAGAAGGTTTCTATGAAGGGCCAAAAAGACATAGTGGTAGACTATGTGGGTAGTGATGGGGGAACAAAAGGAGTTATGTCAGGTTTTTATAAGGATTTAATGCACACCTTTTTAATCAATTACCTGATTTAGGCTAAAGAGAAGTGGGAAGAAGAAATGGGACCGATAAACGAGGATAAGTGGGAGGCGATTATGGAATACATACCCCAATTGTCACTGAGTGAACCAGGCAGACTTTCACAAATATATGTGTTCCATAGAGTATGCATTACTCCTGAAAAACTATATAGGGCAGGACTGAGACGAACTTCTGGATGTCCTTGATGTCAGGTTGATGGGGCCAGGATCTTACATTTGTTGTGGCAGTGCTCCAGACTGTATTCATACTGGACAGCGGTTGTTAACACTATAGAGCAGGGGTCCCAAACCACCGGTCCGCGGACCGGGCACATGGGGGTCTTTGTGCCGATCCGCTGCGTGCTGCTGGCTTCCCCGCCTCCCTGTGACGTCCCCGCCCACCGCGACCCTCACCTACAACACTACGCTGCTCTGAGCTGACGTCTCTGCCTCATCTGCGAGCGTAGATATATGAGGGTAGCTGTCGGACAATCAGTGCAGCAGTCCTGCCCTGATTGGCCCGCTACTGCTGCGCTGTTATTGGCCGACGGCTTCCTAAAACTCGTGCAACTAAGCAGGTGAGGCAGAGACGTGGCTGGAGTTTCATATCTCGCGCTATTTCCAAGCACATCACATGATGCGGGCTTCTGCGTCACGTGATGCGCTTGGAAATAGCGTGAGATATGAAAAAACTCGGCTACGTCTCTGCTTCAGCTGCTCAGTTGTACTGCTGGCAGAAGTGACAAGTGTCAACTGAACTCTCTGTGGACGGCAATATAAAGATAACAATTGCTAGACTGCTGTACATAGCGAGGAAACTTATCGCCAGACACTGGATTAGAGAGGAACCACCATCTAGGAGAGAATTTCTAGCACAGGCAAGCTATATTTCTCGATTGGAAAAAGGAATATATCACAAAAGGGGGAAATCTGGTTTGTATGGGAAGATATGGTCTCCGTGGCTGGAATATGGAACACAGTAGGGTCTGTCACAGCTGCAATTGGAAAAGGGCATATTAGAGGGAAGGAGTATAGTAAATCAATGTTAAATTGTTGGGATGCATCAATTACTGTTACTAATGATTAGCACACCTGCTAGCTGTCTATGGGTGAAGGGAAAGGATGGGGGAAGGGAGTTATGCTTTCAAAAAGACATTATGTACAATTTATGAACGCTTGTCTATTTGATTTATTCATTAAAATTATCTGATTAAAAAAAAAAGTACTTGGTGTTATATCCAAAGTATAAGGCTGGAAACACATTGGCGAGTGCAAAAATGGTCCAATTGACAGATCCGAGAGTCGTACGAGGGTCATCCGACTTTTGGTCAGTGTGGCCTCCGTGTGTTGTCCGAGTGCAACCCCGTTTTTTTTTACTCAGCAGCTATTTACTGTAGAATCATTTACAGGAAATATTTTTACAGTTGTCTAAGCTACAGAATGATTTATCAATTAAAAATCGCATCCAACTCGGATGGTCTGTGTGCGGTCCGAGTGTGGTACGTCTTTTTTGTCAGACCCATAGACTTGCATTGGCGAGTCCGACACTCACATACAATCGCAGCATGTTGCAACCGACTGGTCATCCGTGAATCGGACGAGAAAGAAAACGTCCGACACTCAGTAATGTGCTCCCGGATATTGACTTACATTGGTCCGACTGCAATGCGATTTTTACTCTCATTGCAGTCGTCCCGAGTTTCACGCCAGAGGGTCTGAGCCCTAAGTGCCCTCCTATGCATCACAATGCCAAAGGAAAAAGAGACAAAACTCAAATTCCAAAAGATACATAACCAGAAAAGCATACTCAACCAAAAAAAGGTAGACATAACCAAGGCAGAAGATAAATAATGAAAAAAACAAACCAATTTAAGCCATTACCTCAAGGTATACAGACAGCTTGGGATTGCCCCTACATGCAGATATCGTCTACAAGCCTTCTTCTGGGGGATTCATTTTTTATCTTCTGCCTTGGTTATGTCTACCTGTTTTTGGTTGAGTATGCTTTTCAGCTTATGTATCTTTTGGAATTGATGAGATTTTGTCTCTTTTTCCTTTGGTATTGTGATACATAGGGGGGCACTTACAGTATACTTTGGATATAATACCAAGCACTTTACTATATAACAAACCCTAGGCTTTGCCTGTGTCTGATATTAGATGGTACCTACTGGCTACCCATTTGTTTTTAATGTGGTTTTGTCTTTTTTGTTTACATGTTTTTCTGTTCAGTTTTTTCTACTAATAAAAATATGATTATTTTATTCTTTGCATTTGTACAGTTTTTTCTTTATATGAATATGTTGTATTGCACATCAAATTTTCTTTTTGCTGTTATTTTTTTTTACTATTTCCTCCATACATTAATAATTTATCAAAATGTATTTATATGCCGTAGGACAGCCCTTTTCAGATATACAGAGGGGATCATCTGTCACTAGTCAACTCTGCAATAAAACTGCTACATGTGAACATTCACATTTTCTCTTGTTTGACACAGTATGTTTTCATCTATGCAACTTTAACTCTCACCTCTAATTTATTGAGGATTCCATCTTCTATTTCCTGGATATCTTGTCCAGATGTGACCATACATTTTTCTAAGTCCGGGGGCCAAATCTAATAGAGGAAAAATATCATGAAAAACACTTCAGTAGTAACATAGATGGCTGTATTATATGGAGGGTAAATAGAAATAGGTCAATTGCCTAAAGGCCAAGTTACACACACATAATTGTGCAGATTGTTCGCAGATCTCTGCAGCAGAGATCTGCGGACACATTGTTCCATTTGTACATGGCCACAAAATGGAACAATGTGTCCATGATTTCACTACAACCAGAGATCTGCCAACAATCTCTGCACAATTATCTGTGTGTGTAACTGGGTCTTAAGGCTGGTTTCACACCACATTTTAAACCGATCCGGGGCTGTCCTGTGAGAACAGGATAAAACCGGATGTAGCCGGTTTCTTCAAAACTGGATGTCACCATCCGGTTTGAAATGGGATCCGGTTCCCGGATTAGCTGTTAAACCGGACCAGTTGCATCCGGTTTTGTGGAATCCGGTTTTAGATGCCCAGCCCTCCTGCGGCTTGTTAATATAAATTGCAGTCAGCCTTTCTTCCTGGTCCCTCTTTTGGTTGCAAAATGGCCCTGTGTTATGAAGATTTCTGCTTGTATGTGGATGTTTGCTCAAAGTTTGGCCAAAATGGGAGGGAGGTGGTCACATTCCTCAGCGCTCAGCCGCAGTCAGCAATTTGCAATCCGGGAACCGGTCTGGTTTTGAGATTGAATCCGGCGCCATAGACCCTCATGTTAAGTTTCGCCGGATTGCACCGGACCAGGTGAATCCGGGAGATTACGATTTTGACCGATTTTCACAACGGATACCAAAAATCGTGCATGTGCCATTTTTGGGTCCGAGGACAAAAACCGAATTCTCCCGGATCCACCCGGAAAGCATAAAACCGGATGGCTAAACACTGCCATCCGGGACAATAGGCAAACTTTGGGCTGAAATGTGATCCGGGCCTATCCGGTTCTCATCGGACCGGCCCGGATCAAAAAAAAATGTGGTGTGAAACCAGCCTAAGAGGCATCAAGCGTCTGGGGGCCTTTAATCGTAGCTCTCTCCAGTGCTTCCAAGACAATTGCAGTAGAGAGCGGTAAGTGAAAAGTTTCACTTGTTACGGTGGGTTTACACGCTCAGATATCGGAAAGGATATCGTTTGGAATGTCACGTGACTACGATCGTTTCGACATCGCTAGTGCGTTGTCAAACACAAGGATATCGTTAATGATGTGTAATTTGGCAACGCGCCAGCGTCATTCATTACAACTTTGTGAACGATTGGATAAAGTGGCAGGAATAGGAGAATTCAGAATGGTATCGTTCATCTTGGTGTCACACTGAACGACGCTGCACTTTGCTGGAGTGTTAATTGGACGACGAACGAGAAAAGTGAGGTCCTGAGCACACTTTTGAGATGTCCGATCCAACGATTTTTCAGATATCCTGCATTTACACGTAACGATGTAAAAACGATATCGTTTGAACGATGTCAAAAGCGTGACGTTTAAACGATTTTGTTTCGGATATCTGAGCGTGTAAACCCACCATTACATGGAGGAGCCTCATGGTGGGTTTACATGCTAGGATATCCTGAACGATATCATTGAAACGTCACAGATATGTGATCATTCCAAAGATATCGTTTGTGCATCCTTGTGTGTAAATGAACGATATAGGATGAAAAGATCGTTATATTGTTCATCCAAGATTTGAGATCCTGACCTCAAATCTATCGTTCGTCGTCCAATTAACGTCAGAACGATGTGCCACATCGTTCAGTGTGAAGCTTTTTGAACGATATCGTTCAAAAGACTTCTATTCCTGCCGCGGTCATTTTATTAAAATGCTGTTTAATAAATACATTTGTAGGTAGTGATTTAACTTGTAAAGCCGCTCCTGCAGCTCTGTGCTACATGTCGGCACAGAGCTGCAGGAGCGGCTATGAACCAGGTGTTTAAGGGGTTAATGTTATTGAGCTGCATGTGTCCAGAGAGTGCCCACATTTCCTGGAGCCATGTAGCCCAAAACATTCCCAGCGCAGGGGTTAAATCATGTATTTAGCAGAAGCCGCACACTGTCGGCTCTGCTACATTCATTCAGTAAAAACCGGCACTTATTAAGCCAGTGTGTAATGGTTCAATTATAGTGAGCTACATTGCCCCAGATATTGGCCACACTCCCCTGGAGCCATGTAGCCCACAACATTGGCAGCTCAGGGGTTACCCTAGGTAATTTGCAGAAGCCGCACTATGTCGGCTCTGCTATAATCCACCTTTTAAAGCCAACTGCAAAATATAAAGGGAGGGGACAAGAGGCGCAATAGTGCCCTATCACTAGTGACACTAGTATGTAAATGGTGGTGCTGTGTGGCCGCTCACCTGATCCAATTGTGGTCCCCCCAACTGGTTTAACTGCGTTTAGGAATCAATGTTCCAAGCTGCTGCAGGACCTCCACCTACCACTGGATCGTGGTATATTCCAAGAAAGTGATGGGAGTAATGGTGTGCCACGGTCCGCGCTACTTCTGGATTCAAAAAACTCACCAAAGAGCCCAACAACCTTTCATCCTCTTTATTCCAACGCGTTTCAACGCCACAACCCGGCGTCTTCCTCAGGGATATCCCTGAGGAAGACGCCGGGTTGTGGCGTTGAAACACGTTGGAATAAAGAGGATGAAAGGTTGTTGGGCTCTTTGGTGAGTTTTTTGAATCCAGAAGCAGCGCGGACCGTGGCACACCATTACTCCCATCACCTTTTAAAGCCGGCGGCTACTGTCATTTGACAGTGTGCCGTGAAAATTTACTAACCAGCTTCCTGAATAGGGAGCTCTACCAGGGTACTAACGCTAAATGTGTTCAGCACCCGTCGCACTCCGAGGTGCTGAGCGCTTTACCATTAATGGCTATGGCCAGCACACCGCAGTTTTAAATTGTGCGGCCCATAGCTGTTAGTGCTAAAGCGCTCAGCACCTCGGAGAGCGACGGGTGCTGAACGCATTTAGCGTTAGTACTTTGGCCAGTTCCCTGTTCAGGAAGGTCTTAGCAAATTTTCACGCCGCACTGTCAAATGACAGTAGCTGCCAGCTTTTAAAGGTAGATTATAGCAGAGCCAACATAGTTCGGCTTCTGCAAATTAGGTAGGTTAACCCCTGAGCTGCCAATGTTGTGGGCTACAAGGCTCCAGGGGAGTGTGGCCAATATCTGGGGCCATGTAGCTCACTATTATTAAACCCTTAAACACCGGCTTAATAAGCGCCGGTTTTTACTGAATGAATGTAGCAGAGCCGACATAGTGCGGCTTCTGGTAAATATATTATTTAACCACTGCGCTGGGAATGTTTTGGGTTACATGGCTCCAGGCAAATGAGGCCACTCTCTGGGGCCATGTAGCTCAATAACATTAACCCCATAAACACCGGGTGCATGTACCCACTGCTGCAGCTCTGTGCCGACATGAGCTGCTGCAGCGGCTTTACATGTGAAATCTCACAGGGACTTCACAGTAAAAGTCTGTTAATGACTTTTACATGCAATAATGTACCAGTGCTGTTGTTACAGCGCTGGCACATTATTGTAACGCCACTGCTCAGCATCGGATGGAACAATCTCCCTCCGATACTGGCGCGCTGCCAAAAAAGAGAATTTTGTTTACTTACCGTAAATTCTTTTTTCTTTAGTCCTTAAATCTGGGAGACCCTGACAGTGGGTGTTATATGCTGCCCCCTGGAGGTCACACCAAATATAGAAGAGATTTACTCCTCCTTCTCCCCTGCAGCATATACGCCCTCTACAGGAATACTGTCAGTTGGTATATGAGCAGTAGGAGGAAAACATTGCACTGTAAACCAAATTCCCGGCCAACGGGCCGAACAGGAAGAGTATAAGGCCAGAACCATGGCCAACAGAGATTATGTGCTTAAAAGAGCCACAGGTACGCCCAAAGGGCAAAAATAAAGGGGAGGGTGCTGGGTCTCCCAGATTTAAGGACTAAAGAAAAAAGAATTTACGGTAAGTAAACAAAATTCTCTTTTTTCTTGTCGTCCAAATCTGGGAGACCCTGACAGTGGGACGTCCAAAAGCAGTCCCTGGGTGGGAAAAAACCACTGCACCCTGAAGGGCAACTCAGACCTTTACAGGTGGGCAACAGCCGCCTGGAGAAGGCGTCTGCCCAGACCTGCATCCGCTGAGGCATGAACATGTACCTGGTAATGCTTTGAGAACGTGTGGCGGCTTGACCAAGTGGCAGCCTGACACACCTGTTGGGCCGGGGCTGGAGCCGCAAAGCCCAGGAGGCGCCCACAGCCCTGGTGGAATGCGCCTTGAGACCCGCTGGGGGCGACGTGTGCGAGGCCGAATAGGCCTCCAAGATAGCCGACCTGATCCAACGGGCAATTGTGGCCTTGGAAGCGGAAGAGCCCTTGCCGCGTCCGGCCGTGAGAATGAAAAGGGAGTCCGTCCGACGGAGAGGAGCTGTGCGAGACAAGTACACCCTCAGAGCCCTAACCAAATCCAGAGTGTGGAGAGCCTTCTCAACCTTGAGAACTGGGTTTGGGCAAAAGGACGGAAGAGAGATATCCTGATTGAGGTGGAAAGGAGAGACCACCCTCGGTAGAAAAGAGGGAACGGGGTGCAGGACCACCCTGTCCTGATGCCCCACCAAGAATGGGGGCTTGAATGACAATGCCTCCAAATTAGACACCCGCCGAAGCGAGGTGATAGCCACCAAAAATGCCACCTTGTGTGACAAGGTGGACAAAGGGATACCTGAGATAGGTTCAAAAGGAGGTCTCTGAAGGGCCAAGAGCACCAAATTAAGATCCCAAGGATCTAGCGGACGCTTGTAAGGAGGGACAATGTGGGCCACCCCTTGCATAAATGTGCGAACCTGCGGGAGCCTCGCCAGCCGTTTGGAATAAAGGACGGAGAGAGCTGACACCTGTCCTTTCAGAGAACTCGAGGCAAGACCAGAGTCCAGCCCCGACTGGAGAAACAAACGTAATGTCGGCAAGGAGAAAAACCACGGAGATTGTCCTCTAGTAAAACACCAGGAGAGAAAAATTCTCCACGTCCGGTGAGGAATCTTTTGCGAGGCAGGCTTACGAGCTTGCGTAATGGCGTCCTGAACCTCCCGGGGAAGACCCGATTGTGTTGGGACCCAGGATTCAAGGGCCAAGCAGACAACCTGAGCACCGCAGAATTGTGGCGGAAGAACGGACCCTGAGAGAGAAAATCTGGACGATCTCGCAGGCCCCACGGGTCGCCGTCGGCGAGGCGGAGCAGTTCCGGAAACCAGGCTCTCCCGGGCCAAGTGGGTGCGAATAGAATCACACGGTGACATTCCGCCCGAATCTTGCGGAGCACTCGAGGCAACAGAGCTAAAGTTGGGAACACGTATGGCAGACGAAACTGAGACCAATCCTGGACCAGAGCGTCCGCCGCCAATGCCCTGTGGTCGTGAGCCCTGGCTATGAACACCAGAACTCTGTTGTTGAGGAAAGATGACCTCAAGTCAACCTCCGGAGTTCCCCACCGCCTGCAAATGGCTTGGAATACTTTTGGGTTGAGAGACCATTCGCCCGGGTCCATACCCTGACGGCTAAGATAGTCTGCTTCCCAATTGTCCACCCTCCGGGATGTGGACCGCAGGGACGGCGGAGCCTGTGGTCTCCGCCCAGCACAGGATTTTTTGAACCTCCAGCAGCGCTAGGGTGCTGTGAGAGCCTCCTTGATGATCTATATAAGCGATGGCCGTCGCATTGTCTGAGGGAAGGGAGGACTCCCGTGGAGACCAAGTACCCTGGGCCCTGTGGTGAAGAAACACCGCTCCCCTGCCAGAGAGACTGGCGTCCGTAGTGACCACCGACCAAGATGGCGGGAGGAGGGAGCGACCCTGAGACAGGGACTGATCTGTCAGCCACCAATGGAGCGATCCCCTATAGAGATCCCCTAGGTTCGAGGGACAGGGAAATCTTGTGATCCAGGGTTCTCGGATTCTTGTCCCAGACACGGAGAATCTCCAGCTGAAGGGGACGCAGATGGAGTTGTGCAAATGGGACTGCTTCGATTGAAGCTACCATCTTTCCCAGGATCTGCATCAGATGCCTGATGGAGTACAAGTGAGGCAGGAGGAAGGAGCGAACACCTGCTTGGAGAGAGAGGACCTTCTCGTGAGGCAGAAGTACCAGTGCCGCACGAATGTCGAACAGCATGCCTAGATACCCCAGACTCTGGGTGGGCACGAAGACCGACTTCGGAGGTTGACTATCCAGCCGAACCTCCGGAGCATCGACAGCGTCGCGGACACTGCTTGCTGGCATTCCTGATGTGAAGGAGCCTTGACCCGGAGGTCGTCCAAGTAGGGGAGGACCAACAGACCTTGTGAGTGCCGCAAGGCGACTACGGAGGCCATCACCTTGGTGAGTGCTCGTGGAGAGGTGGCCAAGCCGAAGGGGAGAACCATGAACTGGAAATGGTCGTCTCCAATCGCAAAGCGCAGGAACCGTTGGTGAGCTGGGGCAAATTGGATGTGTAGACATGCATCCTTTATGGCTATGAAAACCAAGAATTCCCCTGGAGACATTGAGGCTATCACAGAACGAAGCGATTCCACGCGAAAACGCCTCACTTTGACGTGCTTGTTGAGGAGCTTTAGGTCCAGCACAGGGTGGACGGACCCGTCCTTCATGGGTACAATAAAGAGATTTGAATAAAATCCCTGAAACCGGTTCTAGACGGAACCTGGACAATGACTCCCTCCCGCTTCAGAGCTTCCAACGCTCGGAGAAAAGCGCGGATCTTGGCGGGAGGGGGAGACGTCATGAAGAATCGGCTTGGGGGAACTGAGTACAGTTCTATGAAGAAGCCGTGAGAGATAATATCTCGCACCCATTGGTCTAGGACGTTGGAAAGCCAAACGTCCCGAAAGAGGGACAATTCGCCCCTGACTGTGTGCGGAGCTGGAGCCATGCGAGTCATGCAGAAGCTGACTGCGGGCGAAGCGCCAGGAAGAACCCTGGCCTCGGGAGGACTGGGCCGTGTCGGAACGAAACGTTCTGTCTGGAGGATCAGCCAGGGAAATGAAAGGAACGAAAGGAACGGAACCTGGCAGCTTTTGCTGCGCCGGTGTTCCACCTTTCTGTTGGGGCAGAAGAGTACTTTTGCCTCCATTTGAGTCTTTAATAAGTACGTCCAGACGTTCCCTTAAAAGCCGATCCCGTGTACAGGGAATCCCTGTAGGATGCTTCTTGGAAGAAGCAACCCCCTTCCAATCCCGAAGCCAGAGAATTCTTTGAATGGCAAGGGCATCGACGGCTGCCACTGCGGAACAACCGGCTGAGTTAAGCACGGCGTTAAGAGCCTAGTTCGAGACCATAGCCATTTGGTCTAGGAGGAGAGACACCTCAGGTACCGTGTGGCGTGTCTTGGCGTAAACTGCGTCTTTAAGAGACCAGGCCGCTGCAAAAGCGGGAGGAAACGCAGCGCCGACCGCGTCATAGAAGGACTTGGTCAACAGTTCAACCTGACGGTCTGCCGAGTCTTTTAAAGACGAGCTGTCGGCAATGGAAGTTGTGGTACTAGTTGCCAATCTGGCTACCGCCGGGTCCACCTAAGGAGGTTGAGACCAACCCGATAGTATTGCCGGTAAACGGATACTTGGGATCCGTGTGTTGGCCGGATAAGCCCTAGGCTTTTGCACCGAGTCTGAAAGGTCAGGGTGATCGGAGAAGACGTTGGCAGGTCTTTTCGGATCCCTGAGTGAGACCTTGGCTCGCTGCACAGAGTGTCGGGAGCAGAAGACGAAGAATGGCATTATTGTCAGCCAAAGCGTCCCCTTCCGGGACCGAGTCAGCCTCCGAGCCAGAGGACGAAGGATCCTGTTCCTCACCCTCCAGAGGAGCCCTAGAGTGAGATCTGGGCGAGGAGGGGGAAGGGTCTCTGCCTTTTGGAGCAGGGCTCACCAAGAGGCAGAGAGGGCCTGGTAAGGCCAGGAGGAAGAGACGGACCCGGGACCGATGAGAACCCTCCACATCGATTCCCTAGTTCTGGTCCGGGTTCAGGGAGATGGCCTGAATGATGGGCTTAGTCATAGAGGCTACGGTGTGACATAGCTCGTGACACTGCCCTGGCCACTGAAACAGACAATGACTGAGATATAACGTCAGTGCATTGAGGGGCAGTGTTAAAAACCGGGGGAACGGACGCCTGATCCCCAGAGGGGGCAGGGGCATCCACCTGGGGCCGGGTTCTGAGGATATCCGGAGCCCCAGTCTGCTCACCGGTCGTGCAGAGGGAATGACACTCTGCGCAGGCAATGTGATTGTGTACACTGTACCAGTTGCATACAATATAGCAGCCTTATGTGCTCCTTGAAGAAGACATAGTTTATACACAGGATTGGGTCAGACTAACAGAAGGGGGATGCCACAGAGGGGAATCCAGACCAATGGTGTGGATTACCTCACTGCCAAAGCCCTGATCCCCAGTCTGAGACTCCCAGCAGCAGATGAGAGAATCTGCAGAAAATGAGGCCAAGATGGCCCCCACAGAGGGAGAGGGGGGAGTCAGAGAGGGAAGGGCCTGTAAAAACGCGGGCTCTGTGGCCCCATTGTGTACACAGGAGGGGAAGGCCGGGCCCTTTGAGTGGGAGAGGCCAGAGACCAAGCCCTGAGCTCCCAGGGCTATTCTGAGCAAATCCCCGCCCCCCACTGCTGATAGACAAGCAGGGGGCGGAATCGCGGCCTAGGCCTCCGGCGAAGCCGGGGACTAAATTTGAGGCCGCGGCCGGCCTGCGTGAGGGGTCCGGCGCGGAAGTCCCACAAAACGCCCGCGGATGCGGGAAAACGGAGCCCCATGCTCCTAATCCAATGCCCCGTCCCCCTGCTGTACTAAGACAGGCAGGGAGGGGATCGCTGCTAGGAGTCTCATGCTCCTAATCCAATGCCCCGTCCCCCTGCTGTACTAAAACAGGCAGGGAGGGGATCGCTGCTGGGAGCCCCATGCTCCTAATCCAATGCCCCGTCCCCCTGCTGTGCTAAGACAGGCAGGGAGGGGATCGCTGCTGGGAGCCCCATGCTCCTAATCCAATGCCCCATCCCCCTGCTGTGCTAAGACAGGCAGGGAGGGGATCGCTGCTGGGCTGCTAGCCAGGCTAGGGGCCATTGCAGGGACACTATAGCAGGTCCTGTCCTGGATCCTGCTGTGGATGCGGGGGCCCAATGTGCGCAGCACATACCTGGATCCCCATAGGGGGAGAAGATAGGGGGCCAGCTCGGTACCTTGTGGTGGAGCCTGCATCCGTCACCTGTGACTACCGGGAGTTGAACTCCATCACAGGGGCCACACAGTGACTGTGTATAGGCCAGGGGCACAGAGAACTGTGAACCCCTCAGTCGGCTTCCACCTCACCAGAGGCTCTTTGAAAGAGTATGGTGAGGGAGCACGGCATATGGGGCCGAAGGCCCATGCCGGGGGACCCCGATGGTCCCCTAAGCTTCATCTGTAGCAGGAGCTTCAGTGTGGAGATGTGCCTCCAACGACACCAAATAACAAACTGACAGTATTCCTGTACAGGGCGTATATGCTGCAGGGGAGAAGGAGGAGTAAATCTCTTCTATATTTGGTGTGACCTCCAGGGGGCAGCATATAACACCCACTGTCAGGGTCTCCCAGATTTGGACGACAAGAAAATTGGTATCGTTACCGATATCCTTGTGTGTGACAACGCACGAACGATAATTCAATATTGTTCATACAATGTCTGTCACGTGACTTTTCTAAGGATAGCGTTAACAATATCTTTGTGTGTAAACCTACCAAAAGGGTAACGTTGTTTTGAACTTTTGACTTTCAGATTCCATCTTAAATCCACTATAGCTTTGAGCGTAAGAATACTTTAATTTTATAGGTAATCATCTTGGCCATTTCATACTGATCTTATGCTAAATAGTTGCAAGTCAAATTTATGTATGAAATAGTCATGATTCCCTAAAAAAAGAGAATTTTGTTTACGTACCGTAAATTCTTTTTTCTTTAATCATCAATGGGAGACCCAGACAATGGGGTTTAGGGCACTGCCCTCGGGAGGTCACACTAGGTACTACAAGTTTGTAGACACCGCCTCCTCCGCTTATAAACCCCTACCGCAGGGAACATCCTCAGTTTGGTCCATAAGCTGCGAGGAGGAAATAAACCACACCCGAAACATCGGGAAGAATGCCGTGCACAGACGGTTCAACAACCCGGCAAACACTGTCCCAACAGGGAACAGATCAACTGCAAAACATGCAACGGAACAACTGGGTGGGTGCTGGGTCTCCCATTGATGATTAAAGAAAAAACAATTTACGGTACGTAAACAAAATTCTCTTTTTTCTGGTCATCATAATGGGAGACCCAGACAATGGGGATGTCCTAAAGCAATACCCCAGGGCGGGAAGAGTTCCTCAACAAGACGGATAACACATGGTTCCCTTTAAAGGTGGGCAACCGCCGCCTGGAGAACCCGCCTGCCCAAACTTGCATCCGCAGAGGCATGGGCATGCACCATATAGTGCTTAGAGAAAGTGTGTAGGCTGGACCAAGTGGCCGCCTGACACACCTGTAGAGCAGACGCTCGATGTCGCAAGGCCCAGGAGGCACCTACGGCTCTGGTAGAGTGAGCCTTCAATCCCACCGGGAGAGGCAAACCAGAAGACCGGTAAGCCTCTTGAATGGAAGCCTTAATCCATCTGGCCAAGGTTGACTTCGAAGCCGCGGACCCCTTACAGCGACCTGTCGTAAGAACAAATAAGGAATCCGAACTCCTAAAGGAGGCGGTCCTGGACACATAAATGCGTATAGCTCTCACGAGATCCAGAGTATGGAGGTCGCGTTCCACCTGATGAACGGGAGCGGGCAAAATGATGGGAGAACAATCTCCTGGTTCAGGTGAAAAGTTGAAACCACCTTCGGCAAGAATTCTGGCCGTGGGCGCAACACCACCTTGTCTTGGTGAACCACCAGAAAGGGTGACTTGCACGTAGTGCAGCCAATTCTGAGACCCTCCTCAGAGATGTAATCGCCACCATAAAGGCCACTTTCTGGGACAGACGAGATAGAGAAACATCCCTCAGAGGCTCAAACGGCGGTTTCTGTAATGCCGCCAGGACCATGTTAAGGTCCCACGGGTCCAGAGGTCTCCTGTAGGGCGGAACCATCCGCGACACCCCCTGTAGAAATTGACGGACCTTCGGGAGGAGCGCCAATCGCCTGTCAAACAGCACAGAAAGTGCTGATACTTGACCCTTCAAAGAGCCAAGGGATAATCCCAACTCCAAACCCGACTGTAGGAAGGCCAACAACGTCGGGATGGACAAGGGCCACGGGGACCGTCCACCAGAGGCACACCAGGTAAAAAAGATTTTCCACGTCCTGTGGTACATCTTCCTGGAAACGGGCTTCCTAGCCCGATTCATAGTGGCCACCACTGTAGGGGAGAAACCCCTGGAAGTCAGCAGCCAGGCCTCAAGAGCCATGCAGTCAATCTGAGGGCCTTGGAATTGAGGTGGAAGAATGGGCCTTGCGCGAGTAAGTCTGCGCGATCTGGAAGAGCCCACCTGTGTCCGCCTGACAGTTGCCACAGATCCGGATACCAGGACCTCCTGGGCCAATCCGGAGCCACTAGAATGGCTACTCTGCACTCCGACCTGATTTTCCACAGAACCCTGGGAATCAGAGCCAGAGGCGGGAACACATATGGCAGCTGGAAACTGGACCAACTCAGGATCAGGGCATCCGCCCCCAGAGACTGAGGATCCCAGGATCTCGCCATGTATTGCGGCACCTGATGATTGAGCCGCGAGGCCATCAGATCCACGTCCGGAGTGCCCCATCTGCCGCAGATGTCCCGGAAGACGTCTGGATGTAGAGACCACTCTCCGGCGTCCATCCCCTGCCGGCTCAGGTAGTCGGCCTCCCAGTTCTCGACCCCTGGGATGTGAACTGCGGAGATCAGGCAGTCGTTTTCCTCTACCCACGACAGAATGCGGTGGACTTCGGCGAGGGCCTGAGCGCTTCTGGTCCCTCCCTGATGATTTATGTAGGCGACGGCCGTCGCATTGTCGGACTGTACCCGAATGGGCTGTCCTGTCAGGAATTTCTGAAACGCCAGGAGCGCCAGATAGACCGCCTTGATCTCCAGTACGTTGATCTGCAACGTCGACTCCGACTGAGTCCAGAGGCCTTGAGCCCTGTGGTGTAAGAACACCGCCCCCCAGCCCTTCAGACTGGCGTCGGTGGTCACCACTAACCATGACGGTTTGAGAAATGACCGGCCCCGTGACAAGTGACGTGGCTGGAGCCACCACTGCAGGGAGTCCCTGGTCGGTTGTGACAGTGCCACCAACCGATTCAGAGAGATCGCTCTCTTGTCCCATCGGCGAAGAATCTCCAGCTGGAGAGAACGGAGACGAAACTGTGCAAAGGGCACCGCCTCTATCGCCGCTACCATGCGTCCCACCAGTCTCATCAACACCCGAAGGGATGAGTGAGGTGACAGGAGAACATTCTGTACTCCTGAGTGGATCGCCAGCTGCTTGGCTTGAGGTAGAGACACCAGGGCCGAGTCCGTGTGGAAGTCCATGCCCAGATATGTCAATGACTGGGTCGGAACCAGGGTCGACTTCTGAGTATTGAGAAGCCACCCGAACTGTTCCAGAGACCTCATGGTCACCTCCAGGCTCACCCGACAAAGGTCTTCCGATGGCGTCCTGACCAATAGGTCGTCCAGATAGGGTATGACGGCGTGACCCTGCACATGCAGGAGAGCCATCATAGAGGCCATCACCTTCGTGAACACCCGTGGTGCTGAGGCCAACCCGAAGGGTAGGGCCACAAATTGGAAGTGTTCGTCCCCCACTGCGAATCGTAACCAGCGCTGATGAGCCGGTGCAATGGGCACGTGAAGGTAAGCGTCCCTGATATCGATGGACGCTAGGAAGTCTCCCTGCGACACAGCCGCGATAACGGAGCGTAGGGATTCCATGCGGAACTTCCGAACCAACACGTGACGGTTGAACAATTTGAGGTCCAGGACCGGTCGAAAGGAGCCGTCCTTTTTCGGGACAATAAAGAGGTTGGAGTAAAAACCCCTGAACCTCTCTGCCGTGGGCACTGGGACCACTACTCCGTCTCTGCGGAGTCCCTCCAACACCAGGTGAAAAGCCTGAGCCTTTTCTGGGGATGGAACAGACCGATGGAATCGGGATAACGGTTTTTGATGTCAGCTCTATCCTGTAACCTCGCGAGACTACGTCTCGAACCCACTGATCTTGAACGTGAAGTAGCCACCTGTCCTGGAATCGAGACAGGCGGCCCCCCACCTGTGGGGAGGCAGGATGAGAGAGCGAGTCATGTCGAGGCGGGCTTGGGGGTGGCAGCTGCTGCCCCCGCCGGCTTCTTCTGACGACTCTTGGAGCGCCACTGAGTAGCTGGCTTGCCCCCTCGGTCCGCGCGAGCGGACGTCGTGGATGACTGCGAGCTGGAGCGAAAGGACCACTGTTTAGGGTTCCTTTTAACGGTATACCGTGGCATAGGCTTATTCTGCGGTATCTTAGACTCAGCAGAATCCTTTATCAGCTTGTCCAGCTCGTGCCAAAAAGCCTGTCACCGGCGAATGGAAGATTCTGCAAAATCTTCTTAGATATGGCATCTGAGTCCCAAAGACGTAGCCACAACAACCTGCGGATCGCTATCGCATTGGCCGAAGCCACAGCTGAGCGAGTGGCAGTTTCCAAAGATGCCGTCCTGGCATAGTCCGCATAGGCCCTTGCTCTCTCGGTAAGCGCCAGGACCTCTGGACTGGATCTTGCCAGGTCCGTGATACCATCCAAGCAGGTAGTAATCGCTTGTAAGGTCCAGACCGTGGCAAAATTAGGGGCAAATGAAGACCCCACAGCCTCATAGGAAGACTTGGCAAGTTGCTCGACCTGTCTATCAGTCGCATCCTTCAATGAGGAGCTATCAGAGGCAGAAAACAGGGAGCGTGCAGCAATTCTAGTCATGGAAGCGTCCACCTTTGGAGACTGCGACCATTCCTGAAGCACCTCCTGGGAGAAGGGGAAGCGATTGTCCTTAGGTTTGCGGACATAGCGCCGCCCAGGATGTAACCTGGGTGCTCTAACCACCCTTCCAAAATTAGTGTGGTCCATGAAAGAGCCACTTGGTCTAGCCTCTGGCCGCAGCCATTGATAGACCTCCTTCGGGTGCACGATAACCTCTTCAGGGGGAGTCACGAGACGTAAGGTCTCATTGATAGAGGACACCAGATCCTCCACCCCATCTGGAGGTTCAGACACAGACCCGAGAGTAGACCCCCCATCATCTTCCTCACCATCAGAGGAACGCTCCTCCTCAGAGAGAGCCTGGAGCTCGGGTGACTCCTCACGACGAGCTCGCTTAAGGGGTCTCACAGCAGAAGAGGGAGACACCCGGGGGTAACTGGAAGGAGTAGCTGGGTTTTCCAGTCTCCTATGAAGTGCCTCCAGTGACTGCGACATGGAGGACATCTGGGACAGCAGGGATTCATTGATCCTATTCTGCGTTTCCCATGGTCCTGGGATCACCTGAACCTCAGGGTACAGCACCGGAGCTGCTGCCTCAGCAGTGCCAGTCCGGGCTTCTGGGCGTCCGCAGTTATTGCAGGACCCCTCCACCAGTGTACCATTGCATGTAGTACAGGTAATGGTGGCATCCGCCGCCTTAGCAGCAAGCTTCCTAACTGAGGACATAGCCACAGTAGGGGATGTATAAGCCAAGTCGTACAGACAAACAAACCGGGAATCCCGGTGGCTTACCGACCGCAGTAAAGCGGTGGGAGGAAGCGGTGTGTGTGTGTGACCTCCGCGAGTTCCGGTCTCCCTCTGAAGTGCAGACACGCGCTGCCGTAGATCCCAGCCGGGAAGTGAGGGAGAAGATGGCCGCCGCCAGTAAAGTCGTGGGCGGCGCCGAGAACACGCGGGAAGCACACACACACGCCCCCCCGGTGACGTCACCGCAAGGGCTGCCTCCTCTCCTCCAGACAGCCTCAAAATGGAGGTGCTGGAGCCCGCAGCGCGGGAAATAGTGTAAAACACAGTACACACACACGGACTGCAATTACATCCAAAGATCAGCAGTCTACGGCCTCAGCCCCTGTGACACACAGGGCGGTCAGCCAGGGTGCCCCCAGCACAGGGTACACCTCCAGATCCGCGGACCCGAGGGTAACGCGCGGTCTGAGTGTCAGGACACATAAAGTGACAGACACTACCCCCAGGCACACAGGAGACACAGAGTGCCTCAGTGCCGGTCCGGTCTGTAAGCACCATTTAGGGAGGCCTCGGACGGGGGTTCAGCCCAGTCCGGAGTGTAAGCACCATTTAGGGAGGCCTCGGACTGGGCTGGCTCCAGTCCGGTCTGTAAGCACCATTTAGGGAGGCCTCGGACGGAGCGGAGCTGTGCAAGGCTCCCATCTCCCACTCTCCAGAGCCCCCCAGAGAGGGATGGAAAGGAGCGCGACAGCGTACCGGGAGAACACAAAGTGTCCAGGCTCTAGGCCCTCCGGTACCTCCACCTGCGTGTGCCACAAGGGTGAGCGGGGAGGCTGTCGCAGGTCCCGACCAGGACCATATTACCTTGTCTTCAGAAGCCATCACGTAAGTAGTGAGAATGCAGTGAAGTGCAAGCAAAGCGTGATCCTCCGAGCACACTAAGTTTAAAACTGAGGATGTTCCCTGCGGTAGGGGTTTATAAGCGGAGGAGGCGGTGTCTACAAACTTGTAGTACCTAGTGTGACCTCCGGAGGGCAGTGCCCTAAACCCCATTGTCTGGGTCTCCCATTATGATGACCAGAAAAATGAAGGTAGTCTCACACTCACAGGTGTAGTGGATGGTGAGATATAGAGCCTAAGGCTGAAAGCACTCTGTCGTGCATCAAACACGGAGCGTGTTTGATGCACAATAGTGATGCTAGTGTAATGCGTGTTTGTGTGGTGCGAGCGTTGGCGTGTGGTGAGTGGGCCTGCATGTATTGATGTGAGTGTGCTGCGAGTGTGTGGTGTGTGGTGCGTGTGTTTGTGATGCTGTCCACGGTCCTGAAGGACCGTGGGCAGCATTTGTCGGTGAATTCAAACTCGCCGGCTGTCAAAAGAATGTACAGTAATAATCATCCTGCCCCGCTGTGACAGCAGCGGTGCAAGATGATTATTATAATGTGCTTTAACACTCATGTCAGCATGTGTCCAGAGACTGCCCAAGCGCCCTGGACACATGCTGAGGTCATAAATGGCCAAATTTGTGTTTTATGCATAAAAATCTGCAAAGCCGGTAATTGTCGGCTTTGTAGCTTAATATCTAAACTCCTGCGGCTCCTGTCAGTGAACAGCGGTAATGTACGCTGTCCAGGGTTCTGAGTGCTGAAGCAATCAGCACAGGCAAACTACCGTGCTGATGACTTAACTCTTCAGGATCCTGGACAGCGTACATTACCGCTGTTCACTGACAGGAGCCGCAGGAGTTTAGATATTAAACTACAAAGCCGACAATTACCGGCTTGGCAGATTTTTATGCATAAAACACAAATTTGGCCATTTATGACCTCAGCATGTGTCTAGAGCACTTGGACAGTCTCTGGACACATGCTGACATGAGTGTTAAAGCACATTATAATAATCATCCTGCTCCGCTGCTGTCACAGCGGGGCAGGATGATTATTACTGTACGCACATGGTGGGACATTCAAACTCGCCGGCTTTTGACAGCCGGCCAGTTTGAATTCCCCGACACATGCTACCTGCGGTCCTTCTGCAACTCCAGCAACACTACTCCAGCAATACTGTAAAACTGCACATTTTAGAGCGGCCTTTTATTGTGGCCAGCCTAAAGCACACCTGTGAAATAATCATGCTGTCTAACCAGCAACTTGATACGTCACACCAGTGAGTTGGATAATCATCTCGGCAAAGGAGAAATGCTCACTAACACCTATTTAGACTAATTTGTGAAATATACTTGAGAGAAAAAGGCGCCTCTTGTATACATAAAAAAGTCTTTGACTTCAGTTTATGAAAAATGGAAGCAAAAAGAAAAGTGCTGCTTAAGTATGTTTGCTCAGTATATAATGGCAGGCAGCCAGCTGAGTACTGACACCCCTGCAATTCTGTCAGATAATACTCAATGTCTTCCTGAAAATGACTGCAATCACAAATTCTTTGGTATTATTATCTTCATTTGATTTGTCTTAAAAAAAAAAACACAAAAGAGAATGAAGCAAAAAGCAAAAAACATTGATAATTTCACACAAAACTCCAAAAATGGGGCGGGCAAAAGTATTGGCACCCTCAGCTTAATACTTGGTTGCACAACCTTTAGCCAAAATAACTGCGATCAACCACTTCCGGTAATCATCAACGAGTTTCTTACAATGCTCTGCTGGAATTTTAGACCATTCTTCTTAGGCAAACTGCTCCAGGTCCCTGATATTTGAAGAGTGCCTTCTCCAAACTGCCATTTTTAGATCTCTCCACAGGTGTTCTATGGGATTCAGGTCCGGACTCATTGCTGGCCACCTTTGAAGTCTCCAGTGCTTTCTCTCAAACCATTTTCTAGTGCTTTTTGAAGTGTGTTTTGGGTCATTGTCCTGCTGGAAGACCCATGACCTCTGAGGGAGACCCAGCTTTCTCACACTGGGCCCTACATTATGCTGCAAAATTTGTTGGTAGTCTTCAAACTTCATAATGCCATGCACACGGTCAATTAGTCCATTGCCAGAGGCAGCAAAGCAACTCCAAAACATCAGGGAACCTCCGCCATGTTTGACTGTAGGGAGCGTGTTCTTTTCTTTGAATGCCTCTTTTTTTCTCCTGTAAACTCTGTTGATGCCTTTGCCCAAAAAACTCTACTTTTGTCTCATCTGACCAGAGAACATTCTTCAAAAATGTTTTAGGCTTTCTCAGTTGAGTTTTGGCAAACTCCAGCCTGGCTTTTTTATACCTTGGGGTAAGAAGTGGGGTCTTCCTGGGTATCTTACCATACAGTTCCTTTTCATTCAGACGCCGACGGATAGTACGGTTTGACACTGTTGTACCCTCGGACTGCAGGGCAGCTTGAACTTGTTTGGATGTTAGTCGAGGTTCTTTATCCACCATCTGCACGATCTTGCGTTGCAATCTCTCGTCAATTTTTCTTCTCCATCCACATCTAGGGAGGTTAGCCACAGTGCCATGGGCTTTAAACTTCTTGATGACTCTGCGCACGGTAGACGCAGGAACATTCAGGTCTTTGGAGATGGACTTGTAGCCTTGAGATTGCTCATGCTTCCTCACAATTTGGTTTCTCAAGTCCTCAGACAGTTTTTTGGTCTTTTTTCTTTTCTCCATGCTCAATGTGGTACACACAAGGACACAGGACAGATGTTGAGTCAACTTGAATCCTTTTGGCCACAACTGTATACAGCATATGATCGACCAAGGTCCCTAGATCGATAGGGCCTTTCCAATTGCAACTGAAGGACATCTTTAGTGGGTGATATGTGCAAAATGTGGCAGATTTAAAAATGCATTATATTGGCACAAATAATTAATATATGTATACATTATTATTATTTGCCAGCTAAAAGTAACGAAGGTTAACATGGCACAATTAGAAAGCATGTTGACCTCAACGACTTTAAATAATTGCAAAACAGAACACTGTGTGAAAAAATAACTGAAGAGAAGCTTATGCCACTTACGGCAGCTTGGATTATTAAGCAAAAAGGATGCAGACTGAACTTCCTTCTCCTTCTCAGAAATTCTTATAGGCACCTTAATAAATGAATGAAGCTCCATTAGTAACTGTGCACTTGACAAATACAAGTAAATACTCAAACCAGCACTATGATTGCAAACATCACAAAATACATGTAGTCATCTACAAATAAGGTTAATATCATATTTTTGCCACACATCAATGGCTCTGTTGGGGTTTTCGTTTGAAGCCCCAAAAAACTAGATTCAGGCGTATTCACCATTGGGCCCATTGACTTTTATGAAGCAGATTGAGTCTCTTTTTGCTTTGACTGACCTCAGTATCCACCTTTGTGAGGCACAAGCACACAATCGACTAAGTATTTGTGCCTACCTCCAAAAAGGTGCACACTGCAGAAAACAAGGTCAGACAAAGCAAAATATGACTCCATCTGCTTTATTATAGTCAACCATCAGCAGATATGCCAGAATTTCATTTTTAGGGCTTAAAACAGAAGACTTGACATGTGACTAAAATATAATAAGAACACAGCCCAACTGTATATACAATGTTATGACAGCAGAATTGTGTTATTCAGCCCAGTAAAGAACAAAACTGTGGATCAAGAGCCTGAGTGATTCATATTTATTTCTTAACCCCTATTCTATGGTGTGTTGTATAACAATTCTCCAATTATGAATGTGTCCCTTTTGTCATGAACTTCAAGCAACACACTTTAGGCATCATTCTCAAATCATTGGTCTGGGGGAATAGCTGTTCTTTCTTGTGGAGATCAATCTGCCTGCCGGCATGAGGAGGCTTATAGCCGCAATGCTCTTCTGGAAAATATGCAAATTGTCACTTCAATGAGGAAGTAGACGAACTCTAATGCCACCTATTTACGGTAGCAAACGTCATAACTGACTCTTTAACAAGCCTTTTAATATGACTTAGGATAAAAGGCTTGTTAAAGAGTGAATTATGACTTAGAGGATTGCTACCTTAAAGGGAACCTGTCACCTCCATAAAGCCCTGTGACTGTAACAAAAGCTTTTTATCACTTACTCATTACTATGTTAATGATCAGGGGGGGGGGCTATTCTTGCTAGCCCCCCTGGGCGTCCTCTCCGTGTCCCGTGGCTGCCTCCTGTATACTTTATCATGCCCCGATGGGCGTGACATTGAAATCCAGCCTGGCTCACTCCGCTCTGCAGAGTGCCGGGTCTGATGCCGAACGCGTCATTTCCGGTACTCCACAGCCGGACTTCAGGCTGCGCAGTACGCATGCTCTATAGAGCACATTACATCAGCTCATCTGTGATGAGCTGATGTAATGTGCTCCACAGAACATGCGCAATGCGCACCTCTGTGGATGAGCGGCAGAGCACCGAAATGACGCATTCGGTGTCATACCCGGCACTTTGCAGAGCGGAGCGAGGCAGGCTGGGGGGTGTGCATTTGGATGTCTATATCATGGCCATCGGGGCGTGATAAAGTAATCAGGAGGCGGCCAATGGACACAGAGAGGACACCCTGGGGGGCTAGCAACGGTGGCCCCCTGGATCTTTAACCTAGTAATGAGTAAGTGATAAAAAGCTTTTGTTACACAGTCACAGGGCATATTTAGGCAGAGAGGGATAGTTAGAGTAGTAATAGGAAGGTGCAGGGACAGGTAGTGATAGCCTGGAGGGCTTTATGGAGGTGACAGGTTCCCTATAAATAAGTGGCACTAGAGTTCGTCCACTTCCTCACTGAAGTGACAATTCTCAGATCATTGTACTAAGTAAATTAACATTGTTTATTTGCTTGCTTGTAATGAAACAGGAAATTGAATGAGACATGAAATTAATCTCATGCATTCAATGATTTAATTCCCATAGATTACACTGTATATAATTTGTTAAATGGGAACTCTCAGGAGGATCTTTAGATCACTTGTAAATCAATAAAATAGTATCTACTCCTCACCTTGCCAACATGGGACAATACATCACAGACCAGTTAGCTAATAAAGACATCACTCCCAAAATACTTTTGTCATCTTTAGGGCTTAAGTATTTACATCGATTTTTCTTGCTAACATGGTACCACAATATCTTGTATTGTACATAGTGAATTTTCTTTTTGCTATTATTTTTTTACACTTTTCTCCATACATTAATTTATTTATATGCTGCAGAACAGCAGTGGGTCCTGCAAGAGGTGCCCACACTGTATGCCTGTTGTATTTTCAGTACTGCCAGCGCCAGGATCGAATCACATCCTGAGCTGAAAATGACAGTGTTTGTCTATACTGTGTAATGTGATTGATTACTGGTACCGTAAGTGATGAGACATATGTGTCAGCCAGGTTATTGGGCTCCGTAATGTGAGCTAAGGCTGAGTCACCACATCCCTCCTACTCAGGGTGTGGTCAGAGAAGTTAAACATTCACCTCTGGTTTTTTTTCTGTGGTGAGAGTTTGGAGTGTGCAGAGCACAGTGTGCAGCTCTGAGCAGCAGAGTCAATCCTACCTGGTTGGACTGAGACTCCATTTGTTTCCTTTTGCCTGACAAGCAGTTGATGTTTAGTTTTGTTCTGTCAGTTTATGACGGTTATAAACATGACCTTTAACCGGCCAAGACTTTCTGTGTCTACTAGGAATGGCAGCCGTGTGAGTGGATCTATCACAACAGCTTTTACTGTTATTATCAGCTAAGGAGAGATACAGAGGATTGCAATTCGATCCTTGCGTGGTTACTCAGCAGGCATAGTGCAGGCACCCAAAGTGGTGGGTGGAATTAGGAGGAATAATCACACAACAGCCATACAGTGGGGGCTGGCATGTAGGGAGAACATCAAATTCAGCAGGCAAGTCCCCACCACACCCCTTGTTCTCGGCAGCAGCCTTTAGATGACCGAAGCTAAATCTGCTCTGTGATGTATTGTCCCATACGGGAGGCATGAGGGCTGAGGAGCAGATAATATAAAAATCCATAAAAAAGTACCGTATATACTCGTGTATAAGCCGACCCCCCTACTTTTGCCCCCAAAAACTGGGAAAACGTATTGACTCGCGTATAAGCCGAGGGTGGACTCCAGCACAGGTATACAGCCCCCAGCAGTGTGGTATACAGCCTTCAGCACAGGTATACAGCCCCCAGCAGTGTGGTATACAGCCCTCAGCACAGGTATACAGCCTCCAGCAGTGTGGTATACAGCCCTCAGCACAGGTATACAGCCCCCAGCAGTGTGGTATACAGCCCCCAGCACTGGTATGCAGCCTCCAGCAGTGTGGTATACAGCCCTCAGCACAGGTATACAGCCCTCAGCACAGTGTATACAGCCCTCAGCACAGTGAATACAGCCCTCAGCACAGTGTATACAGCCCTCAGCACAGTGTATTTAGCTCCCAGCACAGCTGGCACACACATAGCCCCCCTGCATCCAGAATATGCCCCCCCCCCCGTCATTCTTCATGCCTCCCCAGCTGTCACACACATAGCCCCCCCTGCATTAAGAATATGCGCCCCCATCATTCTTTATGTCTCCTCAGCTGGCGTGCACATAGCCCCCACATCAAGAATATGCCTGCCCCCCCTGTCACTGTATATGCCCCGGATCTGGCGTGCACATAGCCCCCACATCAAGAATATGCCTGCCCCCCGTCACTGTATATGTCAGGGAGCCGGCGTGCACATAGCCCTCACATCAAGAATATGCCTGCCCCCCCCTGTCACTGTATATGCCAGGGAGCCGGCGTGCACATAGCCCCACATCAAGAATATGTCTGTCCCCCCCCGTCACTGCATATGCCCGGGAGCCGGCGCGCACATTTAAAACAACATACTGTTAACTCACCCTCCAATGCTCGGTCCTTGCTCACAGCTCCTCTGTTGCTCTTCCTGTTTCCCGGCCATCAAATCATGTGACCGGGCGCACAGTAATACCCGGTCACATGATTTGATGGCCGGGAAACAGGAAGAGCAACGGAGGAGCTGTGAGCAAGGACCGCGCATTGGAGGGTGAGTTAACAGTATGTTGTTTTAAATGTGCGCGCCGGCTCCCGGGCATATGCAGTGACGGAGGGGGGCAGACATATTCTTGATGTGGGGGCTATGTGCACGCCGGCTCCCGGGCATATGCAGTGACGGGGGGGGGGTGGGGGGGGGCAGACATATTCTTGATGTGGGGGCTATGTGCACGCCGGCTCCCGGGCATATACAGTGACAGGGGGGGCAGGCATATTCTTGATGTGGGGGCTATGTGCACGCCAGATCCGGGGCATATACAGTGACGGGGGGGGGGCAGGCATATTCTTGATGTGGGGGCTATGTGCACACCAGCAGGAGACATAAAGAATGATGGGGGCGCATATTCTTAATGCGGGGGGAGGGGGCTATGTGTGACAGCTGGGGAGGCATGAAGAATGACGGGGGGCATATTCTGGATGCAGGGGGGCTGTGTGTGTGCCAGCTGGGGGGCATAAAGAGTGACGGGGGACAGGGGAGGGTACAGCATAGCCTGAATGCCAGAGGTGACTGCAGATAGTATGCCTGCTCCTCTGTCTATAACTTGGTGCTGTTTCAGCACCAAGGTGATGGACAGCGGCAGTGCATATTAAATGAGCGGGAGCAGGAGATCTCCACGCTCTCTCTGCATCCCTCTGCATCCTGCAGCTAGCCCGCTCCAGCCCCCGACACCCCCCCAGAGCTGCCCCACCCATACATTCGGTATATGACTCGTGTATAAGCCGAGGGGTAGACTTTTCAGCCCAATTTTTGGGCTGAAAAAGTCGGCTTATACACGAGTATATACGGTATCTAACAATCCTAGAACTGCAGTGGACAGCCCAGCTTCATCATGTAGGAGGGTAGGGACTGTACAATTTTTTTTATCTCTCTGAAGTTCCCCTTAATGATCTTGATCTCTTGTAACATGACAGTCCCTGATAATTGTAAAACATTTTACACTGTATAAAGTTTCTTGCCAGATAAACATACATACCGCTGGCTGTGTATATATAAGTGGATCTTGTTCAACGTGTCGTTCTATCTGTGTTTCCTTATCAATTATCAGCTTGGTTTTGGGTATTAAGTATGTGCCAGATACTCGCGGATCATCTTCTGAGGGATCCTTTTGAAGCATTAACTGTTCAGAGCAAATTGTGATGAGAACCTTTATTTGTATAAATGCAGTAAATCTTAAAGGGGTATTCTCAATATATCTCTTGAGCAGCTGCATTTATCATTCAACTATCAGGGATTTGTTCTGGATTGTACATTGCTATCAATAGCAATAACAGGGCATTTAAACATGCACACGACTCAATTTCTTCAGCAGACGGCTATCTCCACATACACAACCGAGTATCTGTTTTTAACAGGGAGAGAGGAGAAACTCACCGCTACAGACCCCTAGCAGCCACTTACCTCCCTAAGTAAAAGGATAGGGTGCTGAAATTCCAACTAACTGATTGCTTTGTCTCCTGAATCTGTGGAAGGTGGGTCAGCAGACCCTAATGGGGGCGTCACACGTGTCAATATCACATGCAATATCGCTTCTGCACATGACGCTGCAGCGATATTGACATGTGTGACAGGGTGCATCAACCAACGATAAATCGCTGGTTGATGGTCGCCAGGTTTTAGAACCTGCAAGCGAGAAGCCAGCTCCCAGCGCCTCTCAGCAAGCGCTGGGGGCTGGTATCCATGGTAAACAGCGGGTAACTAAGCGCCGCACGGCGCTTAGTTACCCGCTTGTTTACTTGGTTACCAGCGTTCTCGCTGGTACTGATCGCTGGTGAGTCTGCCTGTGTGACAGCTTACCAGCGATCAGCCTTCAATGACGCGTGTGACGTCTCCATAAGGGCCACGTCTCACACACAGATATCTGTGCAGATATTGTTCGCAGATCTCTGGTTGAAGTGAAATCATGGGCAAATTGGTCCATTTTGTGGCTGTGTACAAATGAACAATATGTCCATGAGACAACCAGAGATCTGCAAACAATATCTGCACAATTATCTGTGTGTGTGACGTGGCCCTAATACACATCAGAGGGTTGGTTGAAGGTGAATGATGACATTTAACGCAGCGGTCCTTTTTTTTTTCATTTTTGCTCCACCTTTTTTAAGAGCCATAACCTTTTTAGTTTTCCATCTACATTACCGTATTCGGGCTTGTTTTTGTAGGATGACTTGTACTATTGATTGACACCATTCATTATATCATGTGATGAGCTGGAAAGTGGTAACAAAAAAATTTCCCAAGTGCATTAAATTGCAAAAAGTGCAATTCCATGATTGGCTTTTAATTTTTTATTTACTATGTTCACTATACAATAAATCTGGTCAGTCTATACAGTATAATACTCCAGACTAGTATGAGTACATAGATGCCAAACGTATATTTCTTTTTAAATTTTAATTAAGTGGTGAAAAAAAGTCAGAAGCTTGTAAAAATTTCTTGTCGCCATTTTACGAAACCCAGAACATTTTACATTTTCAGGATATGGGCTGCATGATGCCTTATTTTTTGCATTGAGCTGACATTTTTACTGATAACATTTTGGGGCAGATACATTGATCACCTTTTACTGCAATGTTGCAGCAACCAAAAAAAACACAAGTGTGGTATTTTTTTCTCATGACATCATTTACAGATCAAATTAATTTATTTTATGTTTTGATAGATCGGACTTACAAATGCAGTGATACCAAATAACCGTGTTTGATATTTTTTTAACTGCTTTATTTTTAATGGGGCAAAAGGGGGTGATTTGAACTCTTATAATATTTTTTACAACTTTTTAAAAGCATTTTCCTGTATTTGTTAGTGCCCTTGGAGGACTGGAACCTGCGATCATACAATCGCTTGTATTATACATAGCAGTGCATCAGTACTGTTATATATAGCAAAAATTATGGTCTCCTATGAATGCCAGCTATACACTGACTTTCACAAAAGAATCGTCATGACAAGCACAGAGGTCATTAGCAGACACCCAGGCTTTCATGGCAACCCATTGTTCTGATCATTGAGCGTAGCATTTAACATGTTTATAGCCGCAGGCAGAGCACCGCTCCCCCCTCCTGTTAGAGGTAGATGATAGCTAAATAAATCAGTGATCCTCTGCCAGGAACAATGTGGACTCAGATGGCGAGACTGCATCAGGAACCTGTTACATATGATGTAACAGTGGATTACATGGCAGAAAGGGGTTAAAGAGCAATTACATATTATTCACATATGCAATGCTTGCATGTACAGTATCTTAGGCCTTGATTAATCATTTGTGGTTTTTTTAATCACTTATTAATTTGTCTAAGATATTTCCTGATGTCTATTGCAACACATTCATCAAAATGGTGCACGTTATTCATGAATTTGGCACAAAGTTAAAAATAGACTTCTTTCCTGTCATTAACCTATTCATGACAAATGATGTATAGGTACGTCATTGGTCTTGTACCTTCCTTTGTTGCAAGCTCTTCTGCTTAGCTTGCATCATTCCCTGCACATGTCAGCTAAACTGATCAGCAGTGATATGCAGCTGTCAGGTGTAGGTTGATCAGGAATCCACCCACGCCTGTTAACTAGTTACATTGCGCTGTCAAGCTCTTGACAGCACAATCTAACTCGCGTTGGCAGGGATTGTGTTATTCCCTGCTGCCATCGGCAACCCTGTGAAGCGAATATAGGATGTCAATGTGTTGCCATGACAGCGAGGGGTCAGATGATTACCCCTTTCGCTGTGATGACGTAGTTCCTATGTACATCGGCAGCATGTCGGCATTCACAGATCAGCAGCATTTCTGTTGTTCAAAGGGATGCTTAAAGCATCGCTCTTAACCGCAGAAGGAATCAGACTGTGCAGCCTTAAGGCGCTTTAAGGGAACCAATAAAATCAGTGAATTTAAAAAAAAAAAAAAGCTTGTAAAAATATGAAAATAAATAAATAAAAAGTTTAAATCACCCTCATTGAAAATAAAAATATATAAAAAGGAGAATTTTGTGTACTCATCGTAAATTCATTTTCTCTTAGCCTCTAATTGGGGGACACAGGACCGTGGGTGTTATGCTGCTGTCCACTAGGAGGCGACACTAAGCAGAATCTGCAAAAGAGTTAAGTGGCTCCTCCTCTACAGCATATACAGCCTAGAGCAGGAAGTGCTTCTCCAGTTTTGTGCTAAAGCAGTAGGAGAATCAACAGAAGAAAGACAAGAATCACAGTAAAATAAGGCCTGTTAAGTAAACAGGCAGCCACATAATAACAGTAAGATAAAACGTGTAACCGAACAGGCAACTACGTAATAACAGTATAAGCAGGCCTGCAAAATAAACAGGCAACTATATAACCTCTCAGGAGTAAGATGAGAACCTAGTTACGGCCCGAAACGGGCAACAGGGTGGGTGCTGTGTCCCCCAATTAGAGGCTAAGAGAAAAGGAATTTACGGTGAGTACACAAAATTCTCCTTTACTCCTTCGCCTCATTGGGGGACACAGGACCGTGGGACGTCCTAAAGCAGTCCCTGGGTGGGAACAGCAATGGAAAATCACTACTGATAAAACTAACAATGCACCTACAGGTGGGCTACTGCCGCCTGGAGGGTACGGTGTCCCAGACTGCATTTGCCGAGGACTGAGAGCACTAAAGCGCTTGGTAAGCCTGTGCATGCTGACCGCGTGACTACCTTACACACTTGTTGTGCTAACTCCTGGTGCCCAATAGATCAGAAGCCCAGCAGGTTTCGGTGGTCATAGTAGAGTGTGCTTTGCCCGCAGCCGGAAAGGATACAGCACCATGGAAGAATGGTTCTGTATAAATATATAATAAGTACAAGAATAATAACATTAATGATATATGTATGTATTTTTTTTTTTTTTTTAAATAATGTAATAAGCACCCTGGAAGGTGGATTTAAGCCATCTGATCAAAGTATCTGTAGAACCCGGCCTGCCTGCTGCGTTATCCTTCTGGGAGAAGAAAAAGAGGTTTCTAAAGGAAACTGTTCTGGGCGAGGATATGTGCAGGGCTCTGACGGAGCTCTAGAAACGTCGAGCCTTCTGGCCCGATGAACTGGCGGGACTTAGCGCCGTCAGAAATATATATTCAGGTAGGCAGACAAAAAGGACACCCCCAACTTGGGAAAAAAACCCAACTGGACGTAGGACAACCTTGTCTGGGTGGAAGACCAGAAAAAAAGGTGATTTACATGAAAACGCTGCAAATTTAAGACTCTGCGGAGAGAGGTAATTGCCATCCAAAAAACAACTCCCTGTGTGAGAAGACGAAGGGAATTTTCGTCCATGGCTTAAAATGTGGGTAGCGTACAGCCGTGAGAACGAGGGTCAGGACCCACGGTTCTAGTAGACTTTGATTGGGCGGAACAGGTCGGCAAAAACTCCTTGAAGGACGTTACTTGAGGCCTGGCAGCAAGACGTTGTTGAGAGAGAATGAAAAGGGTTGAAACTTGTCCTTTGAAAGGACATAAGGACAGTCGTGAGTGTAGATCCGATTGGATGGAATTGGGAACCCTTGGGAAGGAACAGTGCTAAGGTGAAAAACCACAAGAAGAAAGGAAAAAGATTTTCCATATTGATGGGACATCTCTTCTGAAACCGGTGTCCGTGCTCGGATTGAGGTCGCGAAACCATTCTGTGAATACCCGGGTCTCCAGGGTCACATCGTCGAATTTAGAGTCGATGAATCATGATGGTAAGATGGCCTTGAGGGGGCAGGTCTGGACGATCCAGTAGGTGTCATGGCACGTCTACTATGAAGTGGAAGAGATCGTCATACCAATCGCGCTTGGGCCAGTGTGTGGCCACAAGGATGAGTTGCTGACAGTCCAGTTTGAATATCTTCACTAACTTGGGATAGTGGAAACCTGGAGAAAATGTAGTGGAGTTGGAATCGGGTCCAGTCCAGGACCAGTCAGTCCGCCATCCATGACTGTAGGTCGTGGGACCCGGCTCTGAAGCTAGGAACCTTGGCAATGAGGTGTGACACCATTACGGGTACTTCCGGAGTTCTCCAGCGATGTCAGCTTTATTTGAAGACATCTGGATGTAGGAACCCTAATCTGAGGTAATTTCACGGAGGAACTGTTTTTCCTAATCATCTACAAGCGGTAGAGCAACAGCCGATAGTACTGAGTTCGTGAATTCCGCCCGCCTAGTGAAGAATGTGGTAAACTTCCTTCATTGCCTGGGAACTGCGGGATTCGCTCTAGTGAATCGACATATGCCACAGCCGTGGCATCATCAGCCTGCTTTCTGAAATTGGCGGTCGGCCAGAAGAAGAGATAAAATCTTCAGTGTTGGGAATCTCGCCCAAATCTCCGAAAGGATGATGGATCGTGATCCGATCAGGACCAATTGTCCCGAGTGTGGAGATGGAGGTACAGCGCACCTCATTCTGTCCGACTCAGTAGGTGAATAGTAACCTTCAACTTGGTAGAAGAAAATACTTTCCCCGCGTACTAGTGAGTGGCTGAGTCAGTGCAGGAGATACTGCATGGCTGTTACTGGAAGATGACACCTCCTGATGCGAGATTGTACATTCTTGTCTCATGACGTGAGCATGGATAACTGGGGAGGCCTGAGGAGCAGCTGCATCAGATGAATGGCTACCAGTGCTGCGACCGTCCTGCCTCTGACCGTCATGTCAGCTCTGAAAGGCTGAGGTGACTGTTGAAAGAAAGAAAGTGCGGACTTCTAGTTGAAGTGCCCATTCCTAGTCTCGGAGAAGTCTGACTAGTGCCCTGGATGCATTGCACTGCATTCCGAAAATACTAGAGACCGTAGTGAAAGCTAGCGTAGACGTCTTGAGAGTTACCAGCCAACCAAGTCTTAATAAAGTGTTCACCGTAATAGAGACGGTGCGTTCTCAATCCCTGAAAGTCGTGCGTTGATGAGTAAAACGTCCAGGAATGGAAGAGTGACCTCGTCCCTGAAACACAAGAAACCAGGCGACTGCCATAACCTTTGTGACCACTTAGGGAACTGTAACAAGTGTGCACGGACACGTCACAAGTAGGAATTGTCTTTGCAAATGGTAAATCTGATAAGTGGCTGCAAGTGGAACATGCAGGTAGTCGTCCGATATATCTAAAGCTGTACAGTATTCTCCGATTCCATGGAAAATTATCATGGAGCGGAGGTTGGATCTGGATTGGCGACGGCGAAGAGAGACACCGTCTGTTGTGTTCTGTTGAGCAGAACTGAGTCTCTAGGGGAACCATGTTTCAGATACGGTGCCGCACAAACATGCCATGGAGTTCCAATCCAACAAAACTCCCTTATGGTAAATGGGGCGGTGAGGGTCCCATGGCTACGGTCTAGCGTCCTGTGAGACACAGTTTAATGTTCGAAGTATCGTGTTTTCCTAAATATGTTGCCTTAGAGTCCTACCAGAGAGGCATAAAGGTTCGAGTCTGGGTTTGGATTGCGAAAAACGCCAGACGTCAGAGCTATCATCCTGGTGCATGCCAGTTCCCATAAACTGCGACATAGCTGCCGACGGGATGACTGCCTATTTAGATGTAGCATTATGTGCTCTGACAAGTACTGACATCCGTGGCTGACACGGTGTAAGGAAAAACCAGGCCGTGCCTTATTAGTGTGTCACCCGCACTAGGCAGAGGACTCTGCTCGCTGGGTGAGTGTCATAAGAGGGAAACCTTTGATGAGGTATGTACATAGGCGAAGCCGTGTTACTGTGACGACACAGAATGAACACATTACGGCCATAGTGCATTCAGTGGATTACGTCTTCCCTGCGTATGAGAATAGTCTGACGCCTGTTTTCTTCACTGACATTAGGTATAGCTGCTGAAAATAAGATTTACAGCAGTACAGAGTATGGCAGGAGAGGTCTGTAGGGCACGGTACACTCATCGTGAGTTAGTGAGGGCAGCGCCGTGCTGCAGCAGTTTACGAAAGTTAAAAATTTAACAAAAAACTGGCTTCACAGCAGCACAGAGTATTTCAGGACAGAAATATGTCGGTCTGCCCCTTTCGTCTATGGAATCCAGAGAGATGAGAGAGTGCAGCAGGGAAAAAACCCTGGCGGCTTTCTGTCACACATGGCATAGCCTGAAACATATGGTGTACAGGGAGAGAAGCTGCAGCAGGGAAGATATCCCTGCCGGCTTTCCTGTATATGCCCATATTCCGGCATATGCCCACATAGCCTGTCCACATGGAGTACAGGGAGAGAAGCTGCAGCAGGGAATATATCCCTGCTGGCATCCTGTATATGCCCCCACAGCCTGTCACACCTGGAATACAGGAGACGCTGCAGCAGGGGATACATCCCTGCCGGCTCTCCTGTATATGCTTCCACAGCCTGTCACACGTGTTGCACAGGAGAAGCTGCAGCAGGGAAAGATATCCCTGCTGGCTCTCCTGCATATGCCCCACAGCTTGCTACACTGTATGTGGGCACTCTGCCCCACAGTGTGTTTGTGCCCCCAGGAGTTATAATGGCGCCCAGGCATTTGACGTCGTCAGGAGGGGAAAGAGGGGGCGGGAACCTGAATGGGCGCGCAGAACAAGCGCCCAGAGGGACTTCCCGCCCCTCTCTGGGGTGCCCAGCGTCATTTGACGCTATCCGGAGGGCGGGCGGTGGGCGGGCATAGGCGGCGCCTTCCACGCTAGGCCTGAAGCCGGGGCCTAGCGTGATTTGCGGACCCGCAAATAGTAGAGGGTCGTAGCAGAGGTCCGGAATTCTTTTGGACACCGCAGGGCCGGCCGCGAGGGGGGCCCTGATGGATCCCTGCGAGCCAGGTACCCTGCTGCCTGCTCTTGCAGGGGCAGTGCAGGGGAAGCTGGATACCTCTTCCCCTGTCTTGAGCTGTGGAGCAGTGCAGGGATGGAAGAGGGACTGGTACCTATGTCCCGGCTATGTAGGAGCAGAGCTGAGTAGGGGCTGGATGGACCCAGACCTCAATGAGATCCTGGGGTGGGTTTTTCCCCCACATTTGGTACCGGTCCCAGCAGTAGAAGTGCAGCTGCGCTGCTGGTACTTGTGGTGCCACAGCCTAATGACCCCTAGGGTGATTAGGGGGTCGTCTCATGCTCCTTGTGAGCCTGCGCTTCTGCAGGCAGCCATCCCAGAATGCAGCATGTGCTGCTGGGACCTGTAGTGCCACAGCCTAATGACCCATAGGGTGATTAGGGGGTCATCTCTCAGCCTGCGCTCCTGCAGGCATCCATCCAGAATCCCAGCCCAGAATGCAGCATGTGCTGCTGATACCTGTGGTGCCTCAGCCTAAGCACCCAGAGGGTGATTAGGGGGACGTCATCTGGCAGGTAGTCCAGCTCTGGCTTCAACTCAGGACCCCGAGGGAGTGAGGAAGGTGGATGTTATGCTGGGCTGTCTCAACTTTAACCCTGCAACCCAACAGTGGGAGGCCGAGAATGGAGTATGGCATATGTAACGATTCTCAACTTCAACCCAGCGCCCCAACAGTGGGTGGCCGAGGAAGGAGCATGCCGGGGCCACGCCGGACCCACTTTTCTTCATTGGAAGAAAATAAGGATGCATAAAATAGAGAGTAAAAATGGGTCGTGTGCCTCCTTCGACACTAAGCAAAAACTGGAGAAGCACTTCCTGCTCTAGGCTGTATATGCTGTAGAGGAGGAGCCACTTAACTCTTTTGCAGATTCTGCTTAGTGTCGCCTCCTAGTGGACAGCAGCATAACACACCACGGTCCTGTGTCCCCCAATGAGGCGAAGGAGAGAAAAAAAACCAAAATACATATTTGTTATCTCCGTGTTCAGAAATGCCCAATTTATCAAAATATAAAAAAAATAATTTAATTAGTAAACTGCTGGAAAAAAAGTGAAAACGGCAAAATTATGATTATTTGGTCACCACAACATTACCATAAGATTCAATAGCAGGAGATCAAAACATCGCATCTACCAAAAAATGGTATCATTAAAAACTTCAGCTCAAGAAGCAAATATCAGCTTCCACAGAGCCCCAGATCCCCCAAAAAATCTGAATATTATGGGTCTTGGAAAATGGCGACAAAAGCGCAATTTATTTTTTTATTTCTTACAAACCTACAAATTTTCTTTCACCACTTAGATAAACATAAAAGTATACATATTTGGTATCTACAAACTTACTAAGGGAAATCATACTGACTGGTCAGTTTTACCATATAGAAAACATGGTACATAGAAACTTACAAAACATTCATGAAACTGCACTTGAATTTCTTTTCCTGTGTTTCAGTGCACCATATTATAAGATAAATAATGTCATTCAAAAGTACAACTTGTCCTGCATAAAGCAAGCCTTCATACTGCTATATTGAATGAAAAATAAAAATAGTTCTGGCTCATGGAAGAATGGGAGGGAAAAACGAAACTTGCCCGGGGGTGAAGGAGTTAACCATTTTTGAGACTTTTTGAACAAAGAGTTGAATCTTTTTCAAAATGCCACAAAAAGATGCCTGCATGTACTACATCAGGGCGACTGGAGAAGAGTTGCATCAAATTTTCAACTTTTAAAATGTTGCAATTCGAGAGTTAGGCTACGTTCACATGCCGCGCTTTTTAGCACCGGTAAAAAAAACGGGGTGCGTTCACACACCGTATTTAATTACGGCCATATTTTTGCCCCAAAAGAGCAAGAGGAAGTGATGTCACACGTGGCCAGTAGGAATCCTGTGTTCCACCCCCCGTGTGACATGTCGGGGCTGTAGTTTAGCTTTTGCACTATATCTACTGTCATATGATTACTTGTATTGTAATTGATGGGAGATATGTGTCAGCTAAGTTATTGAACTCCGTGATGTGAGCTGAGGCTGATTCGCCACATCCCACCTCATCAAGGTGTTGTCAGAGAAGTTAAATGTTCACCTCTGTGTTTTTTTTTTCTGTGGTGTCAACTTGTGTGCAGAGCACAGTGTGCAGCTCTAAGCAGTAGAGCTGATCCTACCCGGTTGGACCCCATTTGTTTCATTATGCTGGACAAGCTGTTCATGTTTTGTTTGTATTTGTACGGTTTACGGCGGTAATAGAACCCGACGTTTACCTGGCAAGGCTTCCTGTGTCTACCTGGAATGGCAGCTGTGTAAGTGGATCTATCACACTACATACACTGCGAAAGTGAAATAAAAGTTAACAAAGGGTATTAAAAATAAAAAAAAAACACCTCTCTGCCTGTCCCAGGACCAAAGGGGAAGACGCTTGATCGTTGCAAGGACCTGAATCATCTGATTAGCCAGTAGTGATCAAGTGATGTGTCACGTGACACAACAGCTGATCGCTACTGACCAATCACATAATTCAAGTCCTTGCAGTGATCGGATGTCTTCCCTTCGGGTCCCGGGACAGGCGGAGAGGTGAGTATTGTTTATTTTTAATACCTTTTGTTCACTTTGATTTCACTTTCGCAGTGTATGTACATTCACTGCAAAAGCGAAACTGCAGCCCCAACATGTCACACGGGTGAAGGAGCACAGGATTCTTCCTCCCCCATGTGACATCACTTATTCCTCCTGTGCCCGTGTTTATAGGCACTGGACAATGACAATGCAAATTCCAGCTCCTTATAATGGCGCCTATAGGAGAAACTGAGTGCTATTAAGCGCAAATAATTGACATGCTTATTCTTTTGACACGTGCGCTTTCTCCCCCAAAAGGGCAGCCGAAACAAGTGCAGCGTCTGAACGGCAAAAGTGAAAGTCCATTCACTTTGCCGGGAAATGCAGACGCAGATGCGCTTTTGGGGAAAACCACAGCGTAAAAAATGCGGCATTTAGGCAGCGTGTGAACGTAGCCTTAGCAGAAAACATCAAACTCTGCACACAGAGGAAAAATACTAAATGGTGAGCACATACAAAATAGATTAAAGAAAGTGCAAATAGAATAATGAATTAGGTGCAAACAAAAAAAGAAGCAAAACACACAAAGCTAGACAAAAAATAAACATAAATGCAATGATGAATCGGGCACTATGAGTGAGTCACTACTAAAATTTAAGAAGGGCCTGGATGCTTTTCTTGAAAAATATAATATTACCGGTTATATATACTAGATTATTGATAGGGTGTTGATTCAGAGAACTATCTGATTGCCGTATGTGGAGTCAGGAAGGATTTTGTTTTCCCCAATGTGGAGCTTAGTGTTGCCACATGTTTTTTTTTTTGCCTTCCTCTGGATCAACATGTTAGGATATGGGTTGAAATAGATGGACTTATGGTCATCCTTCAACCTTAAATACTATGTTACTAGTGTCTGCAGGGTATTGCTGCATTTGTTTTCATTGATCACATAAATATTCTAAACAATACCAATGTAAATGTGCAATAATTAAAACGAAAGGACTAAGCATCTGTGTATTGTTTTACCCGTGTTATTAATTGCGGAATAACTTCTGGGGATGCAGTCGCAGGAGGTAAATCAGGCTCTAGAAGGATAAAATGGCATTACGGTCAAAGGAAGAACATATTTTGAAAATGTGATTTTATATACAAATACCTATGCATTTCTTACTAAAGGTTTATGTTTAAACACTGCCATACAATGTAAAATTGTACTGGCATATAACAACACCATGTAATACTCACATAATACCACTTTTCAGAGACCTTACAAAATCATTAAAGAGAACCAACTATCAGGATTTTGAGCTATAAAGTAAAGCCAATGCTATACAGGCGCTAGAATGCTGAATGCAATCATACCTTTAGTTAAGAGATTAGAGGCTTGATTGCATAGAAAAGCATACTGAAAGTTGTAGAGATCAGTGCAGCATTTGCACGAGAGGTGCAGTAGGGCGGGACTCTTTGGGTAGGATCTTGTTGTTTAATACCTCTCCTGTGTGCTTATCCCATCTATAAGCAAATATTCCCCCTCAGTCGCCTCCACATTCTTATTTTCCACCACCTGCGCACTATACACTGGAAGCATTTTACTTTCATTCCAGTACACGGGAGTCACGATGTGTACAGTGCTATGTCTGGCGCTGTGTTAGTGAGGTTGCTTTGCTGTGATGTGCCCTCCGATGCTGCTCCTCACTTATGATCGCAGGGGCGCATGTTGTCACAGCAGGAGACGCCGCCCCGACCAGCACCTCACTGTGATCAGACGGCACCGGACGCACAAGAATGAACTTTCTGTTTACATCCCTGCTCCACAAGTCAATTAAAAAGCCATGCGATGACAATTACGGTAATCATTCCTTTAACCCCTTTACCCTAGAGCAGGGGTCTCAAACTTCAGGCCTCGAGGGCCGCACACAGTGCAGGTTTTCAGGATTTCCATAGCATTTGACAGTTGGTAATCAAATGACCAACTGTCAAATTTTAAGGAAATCCTGAAATCCTGCACTGTGTGCGGCCCTCGAGGCCTGAAGTTTGAGACACCTGCCCTAGAGCATGGTTTGCACCTTAATGACCGGGACATTTTTTGCAGTTCTGACCAGTATAACTGTATGAGATAATAACTCTGGATCCCAGTGAGTCTGAGATTGTTTTTAGTGACATATTGAGCTTCATGTTAGTGGTAAATGTAGGATCATTTTTTTGTATATATTTGTGAAAAAAACTAAATTTGGTGAAAATTGTGCAATTTTCAAACTTTCAATTTTTACAGTGGGTACAGAAAGTATTCACACCCCTTTCAATTTTTGCTGCCAATGGCAACTAATCACAGATGCCAGCACAATGAGTGGGGGCGCAACAACCAATCACTAATACTGTTACAGAGAGTGCGCGTCTGTCATTGGCTATTGCAGGCAAAGACCAAGTGAATAAACTGAAGGTTAATGAGTGGCCTGGAAGTACCAGTGCGCGGTCTCCGGTAAATATTACGTCACTGTTTTAATCACAGTTTTCTTCTTCTTTATTTGAACGTTTTCATAGAGTATACAAAGATGTCCATCGTATATCAAATATCACATAAAGGCAAATAGCCGAAATGCGTTATGGACAACTTTATATACACTATGAACATTTCAAATAAAGAAAAAGAAACAAGCAGAATATTCCACGTGAGTGCTGTTTTTTTTCTGGATATTGGATGTGGGGCGTGCCAACCCATTGCCATTTGCACCACGAACAGGTGTGTGCCTGGATTTTTTATGTGTAGTATGTAAAAGTATCATGGATAATACAATATGTAGAATAAACAATGATTTGTAAAATACAAAAAATACCTAAAATTTGTGACTGTGGAAATAAAAATTGGATTTGAACCTGTGTCTGGTCAAGTCAATGAACAGTGTGTTCCGTCAGGGTAAGAGATAATATTGAGACAAGGGAAGAGAGACATGAAATAAAGGTCATTACTATTCATTTCAATTCAACTTCAAATCCAATTTTCGGTATTTTTTGTATTTTCCAATTCATTGTTCAGTCCACATTTTGTATTATCCATGATACTATTACTTACATATTAATGTTCATTGTATCTTCATCTATGCTGCGCGGTGCTCTATCAGGTGACTGGACCGGCACTTGCTCACCATTTTTTTTCAAATTCTAATGTTTGTCTCCTATATATACCCCCTTGTGACACTGGCTCAATGTAAATCTGTGATTTTCTGGTCCTGAAGAAGGAGATACATTTTCTAAATCGCATCGATAATAAAGATGACTGCCCAGGATTCCCTGCATAGTTCATTCTCACGGCAGTGCAGTATGTTAAGCCCTTCATCCTTCCATCTATGATAAAATTTGTATTCTAAAATTCAAAAGGTCTCTTTCCCTTCCGAGCCCTGCCATTTCTCCAAACAGGTTTCTGACCCCATGTGGGGCGCTCAGAAGAAACTGGGTGACAAATTGTGGGGTCCATTTTGTCATGCTATCTATTGTAAAATGGAAAAAATTGGGGCTAAAGCAACAGCTTAGAGTAAAAATTACAAATAATTTATTTTCTTTTCATTTCTCTTTAAGTCCTGTGTAGCACCTGAAGCGTTAAAAATATTCCTGACCAGTAGTTTTTAAGGAGTGCGGTTTTTAATTTAGTATTATTTTGGGGAGTTTCCAATAATTAGGCCTCTCAATGGTCAGTCAAATCTGAAAGTGTCAAAAGAAATAGGTATTGTAAATTTCCTAAAAAAAATAAGAAATTGCAGCTAAAGATCTTCCAACATCTTAACAAAGTAAAATGATGTTTAAAAAAATAATGTAGATGTAAAGTAGACATATCGGAAACATTAATAAATATTTTGTACGACATGGCTTACATGGTTTACAGATGTAAAACTTGAAACTTTGAAACTTGCTAAACATTTAAATCTTTCATCAAAATTCAGATATTTTCACAAATAAACGCAAAAAATAAGTAGCCAAATTTACCACAACATGAAGTACAATGTGCCACGAAAAAACAAAAAGTATAAGAATCAGTGGGATATGTTGAACCATTCCAGGGCTGCCACATAAAGGGGCAGTGATCACATTTTAAAAACTTGGCCTGGTCATTAAGGTGAAAATTAACTCCATCTCTAAGGGGTTAAAGAGGACCTGACCTATCAGTCAAAAATTACCAGTTTTTGCCCTGATTTTATTGTCATCACTGACCTCTGTATATATATATATATATATATTTATATTATATTATATATTTTTTTTTTAATTCGCCATTAATCTCCATGGATAAAGGACCTTTTATTAATGATTTTTATATAGTCTTTGCAAAGAGGTGCTGCTCACAAGGTAATTTTAGAGAGCAGCCTAGAGACATACTCCCAAAATATCATCCTATGACCCATAGCAGCAGTGGTAGGAAAGTAGGAATAAAAATAAACTACTATTAATCTGATGAGAGGTCGTCTTTAAAGCTAAACCATATCAGTCTTATACAGTCACAAATATTCACAATTGGTCATAGGCAGGTAATGGGATAACTCACCTAACAGCATGGTGCTTGGAGTATCTTCATCTTCAACCATTTTCTGTGAGAGAAAATACATAAAACAACCTTCAGTGTTTAATATTTGATTGAAATACATGTGCACACTATAAGGAATTAATAGATGAGCCTGTGGGGAAAACATTTCTCTGGACCTGGACATAATATGGCAGATTTAAAAGTCCTAATACTGAAAGATGTTGGGAACATTTAGTGTCACTAGTGATAGGGCACTATTGCGCCTCTTGTTCCCCCTCCTTTCTTTTACTAATACTGAAAGGTCATTTAAAAAATGATAGCGAAAGAAAAGTCTGGAATCAAGCTCATAAGAATGTCCCAGTGTTTAACAATGGGACTCAATTGAACACCTGCATTTCTTACTACATGGACACATTTCACACCTCCATCAGAAAGTCTTCAGATCACTAAAAGACATTTTTCACCTCATCTCCATTGTAACTAAAATCTTTATTTGATTTCCTTGGCCTATCTTTAGGAGGCATCTCCCCATCTTCCTGCGGTAACATCTCTTTAAATGTTGTGATTTTGTCTCGGTAATTCATTTGTAAACCTGCCTGATGAAGGGGCCATTGTGCTCTGAAAGCTTGCAAATATAATTTTTCAGCTTAGCCAATAAAGACATCACTCCCAAAATATTGTTGTCATTCTTAGAGCATAAGTATTTACATGGAGTGTTATGGCTAACACTGATCCACAATATCTGTATATCGTACATTTTCTTTCTGCTATTATTTCTTTTACTACAGTCGTATGAAAAAGTTTGGGCACCCCTCTTAATCTTACTCATTTTGTTTGGTTTAAAATTGGGTTTTTGCACCAGCTATTTCAGTGTGATATATGTAATAACTGATGAACACAGGATTTCAGGATTGAAATGAGGTTTATTGTACTAACCAAAAATGTGAAATATGAATTATTTCAAAATTTGACAGGTGCAAAAGTATGGGCACCCTTCTGATTTTCATGATTTGAATACTCCTAACTACTTTTTACTGACTTACTGAAGCACTAAATTGGTTTGGTAACCTCATTGAGCTTTGTAGCCCGGTGTATCCAATCATGAGAAAAGCTATTTCAGGTGTCCACTTGCAAGTTGTTCTCCTAGTTGCATCTTCTCTGAGGAGTGGCATCATGGGCTCCTCAAAACAGCTCTCAAATGATCTGAAAAAAAAAGATTGTTCAACATAGTTGTTCAGGGGAAGGATACAAAAAGTTGCCTCAGAGATTTAACCTGTCAGTTTCCACTGTGAGGAACATAGTAAGGAAATGGAAGACCACAGGGACAGTTCTTGTAAAGGCCAGAAGTGGCAGGCCAACAAAAATATCAGAAAGGCAGAGAAGAAGAATGGTGAGAACAGTCAAGAACAATCCACAGACCACCTCCAAAGACCTGCAGCATCATCTTGCTGCAGATGGTGTCACTGTGCATTGGTCAACAATACGGTGCACACTGCACAAGGAGAAACTGTATGGGAGAGTGATGCGAAAGAAGCCGTTTCTGCATGCACGCCACAAACAGTCGCCTGACGTATGCAAAAGCACATTTGGACAAGCCAGTTTCATTTTGGAAGAAGGTCCTGTGGACTGATGAAACAAAAATTGAGTTGTTTGGTCATACAACAAGGCATTATGCACAGCGCCACAAAAACACAGCATTCCAAGAAAAACACTTGCTACCCACTGTCAAATTTGGAGGAGGATCCATCTAGCTTTGGGGCTGTGTGGCCAATGATGGCACCGGGAATCTTGATAAAGTTGAGGGTCATATGGATTCCACTCAGTATCAGCAGATTCTTGAGAATAATGTTCAAGAATCAGTGTCAAAGTTGAAGTTACGGCGGGGAAACGATCTTTCAGCAAGACAATTATCCAAAACACTGCTCCAAATCTACTCAGGCATTCATGCAGAGGAACAATTACAATGTTCTGGAATGGCCATCCCAGTGCCCAGACCTGAATATCATTGAACATCTGCGGGATGTTATGAAGCGGGCTGTCCATGCTTGGCGACCATCAAACTTAACTGAACTATAATTGTTTTGTAAAGAGGAATGGTCAAAAATACCTTCATCCAGGATCCAGGAACTCATTAACAGCTACAGGAAGCAACTAGAGGCTGTTATTTTTGGAAAAGGTGGATCTACTAAATATTAATGTCACTTTTCTGTTCAGGTGCCCATACTTTTGCACCTGTCAAATTTTGAAATAATGCATATTTCACATTTTCGGTTAGTACAATAAACCTCATTTCAATCCTGAAATATTACTGTGTCCATCAGTTATTACATATATCACACTGAAATAGCTGTTGCAAAAACCCAATTTTAAACAAAAAAAAATTTGTAAGATTAAGAGTGGTGTCCAAACCTTTTCATATGACTGTATTTCCTCCATATATTAATAATTTATCTAAATGTATTGATATGCTGCACGACAGCCCTTTTCAGATACATAGATGTGATCTTCTGTCTCTATAAAACTGCTACATGTGAACATTTACATTTTTTCTAGTTTAACAGTATGTTTTTATCTATACAACTTTAACTCTCACCTCTAGATAACTTAAAAGTTCATCACGAGCTTTATCGGTATCTGATCTGGATGTTAAAGATGCATCTATATTCTGTGGTCCTCTAACCTCTGGGGCCATGAAATAGAACAGGGAAAATATAATGAAAAACACTTTAGTAACACAGATGGCTGTATTATATGGAGGCTAAATAGTAATAGGTCAATTGCCCAATAGGCTTCAAGCATCAGGGGGCCTTTAATCGTCAGCTCTCTCCAGTGCTTCCTAGACAATCGCAGTAGAGAGCGGTAAGTGAAACGTTTCACTCGTTACAGTGACAAGGAAAATGGTAACGATGTTGTGAACATTTGACTTTCAGATTCCATCTCAAATCCACTATAGCTTTGAGTGTAAGAAATCTTTAATTTTATAGAGAATCATCTTGGCCATCTCATATTGATCTTATGCTTAAATAGTTGCAAGTCAAATTTATGTATGAGATAGCCAAGATGATTGTCTATAAAATGAAGGTAGTCTCACACTCACAGGTTAGTAGATGGTGAGATATAGAGCCTGAAAGTTAAAAATTCTAAACTTGTTACCCTTTTGCTCGTCAGTGTATGTTCATACTTAGAATTTGTGTGAAGATATTTTGAGATATTTTCCAACCTTCTTCTAAAAACAAAGTCTGAATAAAAAGGCTGGGAAATATCACATCTGACCATGATTTTAGGGAACCATCCACAATGCATTAACATTTTGGTTTGGTGAAGACTACGTTTTTACAGGTATTAATTCTGCTACTTGTCTAACTAGAAGGGTATTATCTAAAAATGTATATTGATTGGTTTAGAAATGGGGATAAGCAACTGCCATACACCTCTCACCTCATATCTTAGTTAAACAAAGGATCAAATATGGCAATATCTTGGGCTAATATAGGAAATTGAGTTTGTATTACAGTTGTGGCCAAAAGTATTGACACTCCTTCAATTCTGTCAGATAATACTCAGTTTCTTCCTGAAAATGATTGCAATCACAAATTCTTTGGTATTATTATCTTCATTTAATTTGTCTTCAATGAAAAAACACAAAAGAGAATGAAGCAAAAAGCAAAACATTGATCATTTCACACAAAACTCCAAAAATGGGCCAGACAAAAGTATTGGCACCCTCAGCCTAATACTTGGTTGCACAACCTTTAGCCAAAATAACTGCGATCAACCACTTCCGGTAACCATCAATGAGTTTCGTACGATGCTCTGCTGGAGCTTTAGACCATTCTTCTTTGGCAAACTGCTCCAGGTCCCTGATATTTGAAGGGTGCCTTCTCAAACAGCCATTTTTAGATCTCTCCACAGGTGTTCTATGGGATTCAAGTCTGGACTCATTGCTGGCCACCTTAGAAGTCCCCAGTGCTTTCTCTCAAATCATTTTCTAGTGCTTTTTGAAGTGTGTTTGGGTCATTGTCCTGCTGGAAGACCCAGCTTTCTCACACTGGGCCCTACATTATGCTGCAAAATTTGTTGGTAGTCTTCAGACTTCATAATGCCATGCACACGGTCAAGCAGTCCAGTGCCAGAGGCAGCAAAGCAACTCCAAAACATCAGGAAACCTCCGCCATGTTTGACTGTAGGGAGCGTGTTCTTTTCTTTGAATGCCTCTTTTTTTCTCCTGTAAACTATGTTGATGCCTTTGCCCAAAAAGCTCTACTTTTGTCTTATCTGACCAGAGAACATTCTTCCAAAACGTTGTAGGCTTTCTCAGGTAAGTTTTGGCAAACTCCAGCCTGGCTTTTTTATGTCTGGGGGTAAGATGTGGAGTCTTCCTGGGTATCCTACCATACAGTCCCTTTTCATTCAGACGCCGACAGATAGTACGGGTTGACACTGTTGTACCCTCGGATTGCAAAGCAACTTGAAATTGTTTGGATGTTAGTCGAGGTTCTCTACCCACCATCCGCACAATCTTGCGTTGAAATCTCTCGTCAATTTTTATTTTCCGTCCACATCTAGGGAGGTTAGCCACAGTGCCATGGGCTTTAAACTTCTTGATGACACTGTGCACAGTAGACATAGGAACATTCAGGTCTTTGGAGATGGACTTGTAGCCTTGAGATTGCTCATGCTTCCTCACAATTTGGTTTCTCAAGTCCTCGGACAGTTCTTTGGTCTTCTTTAGTGATGGGCGAATCCTAAATTACTCGAAATCGCTTGACTCTAGCGAGTCCGAGCACAGGACTCGCTACTCGTTGCGAGTCTAGCGAGTCCAATGTTAATGAATGGGGAAGCGAGTAATAGCGAGTAGTGTGAGATTTACAAATCGCAGATGTGTCTCGGAAGCTTCAGCCTAAAGCAATCCTAGTTTTGTCATTTATTTGCATTGGACTCGTTTACTTTGTAAGTAATCGCTGGGAAACTCGCACAGATAAGAGTCCTGTCTGCTCAGTGTGCTGGCTGCCGCAGCTCCAGGGTCCTAGAGCCCGCCTGCTGCCTGATGTAGCAGAGCTGAGATTGTTCTCAGTCTGCTCATTCCCTGTGTACAGACATGAATGTCTGTGCACAGAGATGATGTAGCAGAGCTGAGATTGTTCTCAGTCTGCTCATTCCTTATGCATAGACATCTATATCTATGCACAGGGGATGTAGCAGAGAGGACATCGCGTTTTGGACTGCGTCGGACGTAAGAGGATTTTTTTAATTAAAGATGGAGTCCCTAATGGCTTTTTTTTTTATTTCTAATAAAAAATTTTCTTTGTGTTGCGTTTTTTTTAAAACAATTTAATAGAAATTCATGGCGGTCATGTCTAATATTGGCGTGACCGCCATAAATTTCGGGCTTAGGGCCAGCTGATAATACAAAGCTGGCCCTAACCTCTTTATTACCCAGCGTGCCACCGCTACCAGGGCCGCTGGAAGAGCGGGGTTCAGTGCCAGAGGATGGCGCTTCAATGAACGCGCCATCTTCTGGGGCAGCTGCGGGCTGCAATTTGCAGCGGGGGGTGCCCAGAAAGCTTGGGCATCCCTGCGCTGCGCATTCCAGCCCCCAGCTGCTTAGCTGTACCTGGCTAGACATAGAAATTGCGCGGAGCCCCACGCATTTTTTTTCAATTATTTCATGAAATTCTGAGATTCTGACTCTGAGACTCTGACTCTGAAATTCATGAAATAATAAAAAAAAAATAGCTGGGGGCTGGAATCCGCAGCGCAGGGATGCCCAAGCTTTCTGGGCACCCCCCGCTGCAAATTGCAGCCCGCAGCCACCCCAGAAGATGGCGCGTTCATTGAAGCGCCATCCTCTGGCGCTGAACCCCGCTCTTCCAGCGGCCCTGGTGGCGGTGGCACGCTGGGTAATAAAGGGGTTAATACCAGCTTTGTTATACAAGCTGGTATTAAGCCCGAGATTCTTAATGTCAGGCCACGTTTGACCCAGCCACTAAGAATCTCCAATAAAGGGTTAAAAAAAACACAACACAGAGAAAATTTTTTATTTGAAATAAAAAAAAAGATGATTTTTGTGTACTCACCGTAAAATCCTTTTCTCTTAGCCTCTAATTGGGGGACACAGACCGTGGGTGTTATGCTGCTGTCCACTAGGAGGCGACACTAGGCAGAATCTGCAAAAGAGTTAATGTGGCTCCTCCTCCGTAGCATACACCCCTGGGCAGGCATTGCCTCACCAGTTTTGTGCTAAAGCAGTAGGAGAGTTAACAGATAATAACAGTAAAACAGATATAGCTAACAAGGTAATAACAGTGTATAAACACGTAAAAGTTAGCAGAGTAAAAGTAGTACAAGAAGGCCTGCGACTAAGCAGGCGTATGAGTAAATTGTGAAGAGTTAACGGAGTAATAACCGTATAATGAGGCCTGTAACTAAACAGGCTTACGGGACTAAAAAGTCTGTAACTAAACAGACACAAGTTTAAACATTCAACAGTTAACAGAGTGATAACAGGCAAGTATGAGTAGACATGTTAACCATGTAACAGCTGAGAAGCTATGTAAGAACTGTAGAAGAAAAGCCCATAAGGGCAACAGGGTGGGTGCTGTGTCCCCCAATTAGAGGCTAAGAGAAAAGGATTTTACGGTGAGTACACAAAAATCATCTTTTCTCCTTCGCCTCATTGGGGGACACAGACCGTGGGACGTCCCAAAGCAGTCCCTGGGTGGGAAACAATAATGGAACTAATAACACTTGAACCTGGTCAGTGAAGAGCCATGCACCAACAGGCGGACTGCTGTCGCCTGGAAGGAGCGTCTACCTAGACCAGCGTGTGCCGAGAACTGAGTGTAAGCACAGTAGTGACTCAATGATGTGTGGGCTGGCCATTTGGCCGCCTACACTCTTTTTGCGTAGACACCTGGTGCCAAACGGCCCAGGAGGCCCCCACGCCAGTAGTAGAATGTGCCATGACCCTGCCGAAGGGCATGACCCTGCCGAAGGGCATGAGGTTTGATGGTATAAGCGTCTTGACGTCTTGAATGCTTAGGCAATTCCCCATGGTTAGGGAAGCTGTAGAGACTAACGTGACTATTCCTGCCCTCTGGAAGAGAAGCATCAGATCTCCTCGGAGAGCACTGTGTCGGATACGTAAATGCGTAGGGTCCTGACAAGATCCCGCATATGTAGTTTCTTTGCAGCCGGATAGACTGAAGTCGGGTGCAGCGAAGGCAGAGATATGTCTTCATTTAGGTAGAAGGGGTATACCGCCTTAGAAAGAAAAAAGGATGGAATCAGCCGTAGGGCAATCTCGTCCAGGAGGAAGGCCAGAAATGATGGACTACCTGAGGGTGCTGTAAGTACCGCCACCTCTGCAGGGAAGGAAGTACCACGAAACCAACCACTGTTTGGATGGAAATGCTAAGGGTAATATCCAATAGAGGCTCAACAGGGGAATCTTGTAGGGTCGTGAGATTGAAAGTCAGATCCCACGGGTGAAGTCTTGTTGTATGTAGAATGTAAACGGCAGATCCTTGAAAAGAAGGGATTTCCTAGAAGTCTGGTGGCAAACCTCTTTTTTTTTTTTTTTTTTTCTTCTGAATAAGGTGAACCTGACTGCAACCTGCTGTATGAGTGACCCCAGGGACAGACCTGAGTCTAGGTCTGAGTGGAAGAGACAGAGATCTTGGTATGAATAGGCCAAGGGGAATGACCTCTAGAGGAGTCCTAGGCAGAAAGAAAAACAAAACGAATGCACTTGTGATGGCATAAAGTTGATATGGTTGGTTTCCTTGCTGTGATTATGGCCGCTACAATATCCTAGGAAAGAAACTCTTGGTTAAGTTCCAGTTGTCAAAGGCCACGTCATTAAGTTCAGAGTCGATGACTTCTAAAGGAGAACTGACCCTGGGAGAGCAAGCATGGACTGTCTGTTAGTCTTCTTGGTACTGCTGGTGTGGGTTGGACAACATTTGCGTCCAAACACCTCTGGGCCAGTTTGAGACCACAAGGATGATCCGGTGACAATCTTGAGTGACATGTCGCAATATCCCGGCAGTGGGGGAGGGATGTAGGGAAACCGTAAACAAAAGGGTCCAGTCTTAGACTAGTGCGACTGTCCTACTGACTGCGTGTCCTAGGACCTGGACAAGAACATAACCTTGGCATTGAGGCGAGACACAGTCAGGTCCACATCTGTAGTTCCCTGGTGGTGTCAGCCTTAACGGAGGACATACTAATATTAGTAATAATAAAGTATTTATATAGCGCCATTAGGTTACATGGCGCATCACAAATGAGAGGACAGACAACGACAAGTGGTAAAAACAACAAATCAGTTATATGGGTACATTAGGGCGGAGGACCTGTAGCGGAAGGGACCCTTTCCTTGAGTCCGTCTCTTGGTAGGTTAGGAAAAACACTTCCTAGATGAGTACACCGGAATGAGAACAGCTGAAGTACAGTGTTCAAGGATTCCACCCGGGGAAAGACGAGGCGAACGTCTGTCATCACAGGTAGACTGCACGTTCCACCCTGGTAGCGGACCTGTGCCATAGCTGTGGCATTGTCTGGCTGTATCCTGACCTGTTCGACTGCCAGACGGAGACTGAATAATGTCAGTATTAGACATACTACTTGAATAGTAATAGATTGGGGGCATCTTCGAGTAAGGACGAGACTACTGGCATGCATTGTGATGGAATTGCCTTCCGTGCTGTCACTATCCTGTCTAGTAGTCTCCTGACAGTTGTGAAGGATTGAGGAGACAGCTGAAAAAGACTGCGGCGTACCAGCCAAAGAAACCATGCGTTGTCTAGGGAAGGTGGATTAGAGTTGTATATGTGTTGCAGCTAAAGGCCGTTGTTTTCGTCCTATGCTGTTGTCCTATATGGCTGGGACTCCGTATGTGACGCTGCAGCATGTAGCCACCGGAGTACGCAGCTTTGGAATTGTATTAGACTTGTTCAGGTTAATCCGCCAACCGAGTCTTTCAACGTGAACAGAGAAACTGACACTGTGTTAGTAGCCATTGATAATCCTGAATTAGCGGTTAAAACGTCCGGATATGGGAAACTCCTAAAATGAAGTATAGACAAGGTCAACTTCAGGCTGGAAAAAAAAAACTTGTATGTTTGCGCTTCAGATCTTCCAGTATCTTCCTTTGACTCTCAAGTCGAGAAGAGACTGACGGGGAAGAAGGTTCGGGCTACAGCTATACAGGGGACCGGAGGGCCCCTCCATTGGGTTAACGCAGTCGGGAGTCTGTGATGTCCCGCTTTGGAACAGGCTGTACAGAGTGCTTGTGAGTGTTATCTCAACTCAAGTACCTAATATAGGTGCAGTGATGAGATTGGCAGCTGGACACATGTTCTGTGATCCAGAGGTTTGTTTTTGTAGGCTGGGAAGGGAGGCCAGTTAGGCCTTGTGCAGTCACAAACACAACCTGAGTCCCCAACAGTGGGATGTTGAGGAAGGAATATGGCATTATAGCAATCCTGGCTACTGCCCAGCATCCACAACAATGGGTATCTAAGGAGAGAATATGCCATGGGTCGTAGATTTCAGCGACCATTACTGAATTACCCGTGCAGCTGCGGATCACAGTGTTTTAGCCTGCGTCTTGTGAGACTGGGCTGTCATCTCCGCCATTCAGAACTCCAGCTGTAGGATCTGGAGAGGATTGACTAACAGTCCTGGGACGCCTTACATTTCGTCGGGTAATTGTAGGTTGCATCAATTTTAACTAGGCTGTCCAATTGTGAGGGGCGAGGAAAGCACCTAACAGCTAAATTCGGAGTGAGTCCACTAAAACTCAGTTGTCCCATCTGTGTGGGGGTCTGGGAAGAGGAGTGTTGGACGAGTATTTGAGGTCAGTCAAGGGCGAGTTACCTGATTGCAACCTAGCTCCCAAATTATGGGGGCTCCCCTAACAATGGGGGATGGAGGATCAAGAAAGGAGAACGTCGTCCATCTAGAGCAGTGGTTCTTAATCGGGGTTTGATCCAAACCCCAGGGGTACTATGTATTGGTCGCACGGTTTTAGCGGAGCCTCCACCATGGAGGTCAGCACACTTCCGACGGCTGCATATAGATTTATCACTAAAAGGTTCGTGAATGTGCATATGAAACCGGTGGGTTGAGTACCTCAAGCAAGGTTAAGATCACTGATCTAGCGGTATTTTAATTCCAACCCAGGTCCCCTCTGTGGGGGGCTAAGGTGTGAGCTGGAAGCAGTGTGCTAGGGATCCGTGGTGGGACCTGCGTGTCCCTGTACAGCGCTGGAGGCCCCAGCCTGGCAGAGCGAGCACCACCGAGAGTTGAGAACGCTCCGCAGCCCCATAGGGAATAGACAGGAGAGGGTTGAATTGTCTCCTGTTGTAAAAATACAGCGTAGATGGAACATTCTCTGCGATGTTCTGCACTGCTTGTACAGGCGATCTGCAGCCATGTATGACAGAAAACAGGAAGGGATTGAAGTGCCCTCTGTTCTAGGGCACAGCGTGGATGACACATGCTGTGCAAGTTCCATACTGCCTGTGATGACAAAACAGCAAGGGTTAATGAAGTGTGCTTTGCAGTGCTCCCCAGTGGTCCTGATGTGATCTGCACTGCTGATTACTTCCCTTCTGTATTATATGGATGCATAATCACATAATACTTCCATACTGTATCTCCTCCTCCCCTCCTCCTATGCCATGCAGGGGCTTTGTAAGGAGGTGTTCCTGCCCTCTCTGTCATGGCGACCGTGGAGAAGAGGGGGGGGCGGGCCAGTGAAAAACGCGGCCAGCAAAGGAAAAAGGCGCGCAAGATGCAGTGAGGGCAGCCTGACCCGCGCCCTTCGTGATGCGGCCGGGGCGTGGAGCAGCCGCGCTGACATCACAGAAGGGCGGGCGGTGGGCGTTACCAACGACGCTAGGCCGGAGCCGGGGCCTCAAGTAAATGGTGGCCCCGGGAAAGTGAAGAGGCCGGCGCGGAAGAGTACGAGCCGCGCCGGTTTCGCTGCGCGGGACCGCCGCCGCTGGTCTGCCCAGGCAGACTAGCCACCCAGGAGGCCTCACCGCTGCCCCAGCAAGGGGGCACAGGCCAGAGGTACTGGGGAGCTGTAGCCCACAGTACTTACTGCTGGGGAATCACTGCACAGAGAGGAGAGGATAATATGCACAGGGTAAGTGCCCTCTGCTCTATCATGGAAGCAGTGTGTCCTCAACCCAAGGCCCCTGATGAATAGGGGAGATGGGGAGGATGGTGATACAATCCCACTGTTAGCCCTATAGGCTCTTTACAGCAGAGGCTGTGAGCAGCCTTGGGGGTCCTGCAGCCGAGGGAAAAACCCATGCACCAGACAGTACTATGGAGGGTACCTGAATCTGGTGTCTCAACCCAGGTTCCCAGCCAGGGGGAATGGGGAGGGCGTCCGTTGATCCCAGACCTTCTGTGCAACTCAGATGTCACCTGGTGCCGGTAGAGGAGATGTAAGGCCTTCATTTTACCATGGCAGCCGAGGATCGGGGCCCCCGTTTTTGCCGGTTTTTCCAAGTGTGTTGCTGCTTGCGGTGGGGACATGGAGCATTGCTGCGACCCAGAGCCCCATCTGTGGGGACTGGGGAGGAATGCGGGCCTCAGAACCGGCAGGTCTGGAGATCACTTTAACCCTGCACCTCCAACAGTGGGGGGCCGAGAAAGGAATAGCCCTTATCTGACAAAAAAGCTCAACCCAAAAAGTATAGATGCAGCTTCAAAAGTAAAAATAATTGGAGAGAGAGTAAGAACGTGTGCCTCCTTTCAGACACTAAGCAAAAACTGGTGAGGCAATGCCTGCCCAGGGGTGTATGCTACGGAGGAGGAGCCACATTAACTCTTTTGCAGATTCTGCCTAGTGTCGCCTCCTAGTGGACAGCAGCATAACACCCACGGTCTGTGTCCCCCAATGAGGCGAAGGAGAAAAAAGCCATTAGGGACTCCATCTTTAATTAAAAAAATCCTCTTCCGTTTGACGTAGTCCAAAACGCGATGGCCTCTCTGCTACATCCCCTGTGCATAGATATAGATGTCTATGCACAGGGAATGAGCAGACTGAGAACAATCTCAGCACTGCTACATCATGTCTGTGAGCAGGCGGGCTCTAGGACCCTGGAGCTGCACAGAGAAGACAGCTGGACTCGGCTCGCAATGTAACAGCAGTTACTTTGCGAGTTTCCCTGCTATCACTGGCACAGTAGCCGACTCTAATGCAAACAATGGCAATCCTAGTTTTGTCAGCGTTTCTGACAAAACTAGGATTGATATTGATTTGCATTGGAC